>CM017797.1:0-148996 GCA_008086715.1 Sitobion miscanthi
ATATATGTCTACGGTTATAGTTCGACGATAGCATGAAAATAACAAACGACAAAATATTATAACGATTTTCGGTGATGCTACCTGCAGCTGCAGCTACGATGCTTACATTTTCAAAAACTATTCGTACGCACTAGGTTTCAGTAGAAATAATCGAATACCGATAAGCCAAACCAAATATTTACTCGAAATAAAAATACAACGATCATATTGTATATTGTATAGAGTTAATATTTTTTTTTTTTGGTTTTACAGACGACCTTTGGAGCAGTCAATACTAATAGCTTCTTCCACACTCTTTGCTCTGTTACGCATGCGTGATGATCAGAGTTGTACAGAGCTAATAATACACAATATTATCATCATCATTATTATATTATTATTATTATTATTATTATTATTGTTGTTGTTCTAATGGACAACGCGTAAATTGTAATTTATTTTAAATAATATTGTTGATGACACGTTGACGCATAAAATATAAATTCAGCCTCTGTTAACCAAAAGTGCACGGTTCGAGTGAATGGCTGCGCGTATTCTGCCGGTTGCCCTCGGGCAAAAGTTCAGGTATTATATGGCTCATTTGCACCACCTGCTGTGTACTCGTGAACACGTCTACGTTCGTAAAAATATTTAAACACAGACGCGCCCTAATTGCAAACACGCTCTTTTTACTTAACGTTGTACTGTTTCACACGACCACTTTTCCGGTTGGTGGGGGGGGTGGGGGTTGGTAGGAGGGTTGAACGAAGTACTGAACACCTGATGACAAGTTTTCCGTCAGGAGAGCAATATTATGCGCAGATACAATAATGTGCACGATACGCGTATTATTATCATACTGCAGTACACATGCACATTGAGTTATTTGAATTATTCGAATTGAGGGTGGACGTGCATTTTAAAAAAAAATTGTATGCACACCCTTCCTGTTAAATCCCAATCGATAATACATTTAAATATTCGGGTACGCCTATTTTTTTTACACACTCCTGATTAGTTTCTAATACAAGCACCGTCGAATATAGATGTACCCATATAATAACAATTGAATTAGTTCAACAACCCGTCGGGCTGTTTCACTCACATTAAGTGTGCGAATAATAGAACACGAAAGACGCGAAACTGGTAGAAAACTTACACGTCTCCAACACGCGTATACGATTCCAGCGAAGACCACCCCACAGTGTCCGCCCGATGTGGTATTTCGATAAAAACATAAAACAATATTTACTTTGAATAATTTCAATACAATTATTGAAATTATGCGTGTGTGCGTGTGTGAGAGAGAGAGAGAGAGAGAAGAGAGTGAATATACGGTAAATTATGCTTTTGCTGCGGGCTGTGTAAAACCCATTATTTTTTTAATGCATTTAACTTTGCGTTCGGTTCAGCTCCCTAGAAAGTTTTTTATAAATTATAATCCTTTGATCGACTAACTGTATTTTTCGTTTGTAGACTTGAGATTTGAAACTGACGATATGAGGATACGGCATTGAATTAATTTACTAACATTTCAAAATAATAAGTAAATATTTAAAAGACATTTTTTAAAGTCTTTAAGCTTTAACAACTAAGCGTTAGATTAAATTTGTATACAACCATTATTAAACCAACAAAAAAAGATTTAATATAAAAACTAATATAAGTTCGATTAGAAAGTTATATTTAAAGTTAAAATAAATTATATTTTGTGAGTGGTTGAGAGAGTTAAGCGTATCGATTCATATCTTGGGAATTATTCGTAAATAATATGACGTACGATACCTAAAATATATATGTAACCATCACAAATTAGTGGAAGGTCATTATAATTGATAAGAAAAGAATTTCTAATTCTTGTGATGGCGATGTCATGACGTCAGCTGAACTCCGGGGTGTATACCATTGTTTGACTGAATCTATAACAATTTTCAGTTTGTGGATTAGAGGGATGAAATTCCGAGAATATCACAACAAACATTATATTATTGCGGGTGTTATTATTTTTTATATAATATGTATAATGAACGTTACTACATTTTCTTTAAGTATTATTTCAATGGTTTTTGAGATGTAACGACATTGTTACAAGTACCAAATAACATCTATAGTGAAGTAGTAAATAAATAATATTTAATTTCAAAGAGAATTCGTTGTAAAAATGCTGGAATACATATTTTAATGATCACGTCATAATTTACGCGGTGAGTAAGATAAATGTGTAATCTTCAAAAATGTTAAGTTAGGTATTAATATTATTAGTACCGACATCAATAAATTGTAATAAATTGTATCTAATAACTACATAAAGTTATAAAATTCCAAAAGTTTACAGCAGTAATTCAAAACTTTAAATGTTTATGAAAAAATATGTCAATTAAACATTTATAAGAGTTCTTTATCACGTGGCATTTTTAACTTATCTAAGCGTAAAAAAAATCTAGAAAAAACAACTGATCTTCAACGTATTTGACTTTCAACCAAAAAACCGTCAAAACTATTATTGAAATAATATGAATTTCACGTCTATTCTGGTGCACATACTCGCACACTTCATGCCTCCGTAAAAGATATTAATTATTTTATGAGTGTCAAGAAAGCAAATAAAAATTTTAACGATAAAAACTGGTACAGATTTCACATTTTTTTGCTATTTAATCTTTCATTTTTTTTTTTTTTTTTAGTGAAACAATAACAACTACATTCAGATATTTAATTTCATAGAACTATAAAAATATTTCACTTCATTTTCACATTGGCTACAAAACAAATCGTTCAAACTAATAATCGTTTGACCGACCATAAGTATAAATGACCATTCGAGCGGCTGTCGTCGATATTATACATATAGTTGTATTCAGCGCACACAAAATAGTTAATTTCACATTTGCTCGCAATACCTACGGGTAATTGCAGGCAATTAATTGACGGGTCACTCGGTGGTTTGGCCAGAGGCCTATTATACGAATACACCAATTTTTTTTTTTGTAAGTTCAGTTATGCATTGAAGTATCTCTATGTACTGTGTGACGATAGAAATTATTTTTTTCCAACGAGAACCTACCACCTGTTACCTTTTTTTACTAACTGTTGACCTGCTTATTTCGTGTTGACTCGTTAAAATATAAAACCAAACGAATACATTTTATATTCAAAAGAATGTAATATTATTAAAAGCACATAATAAAGTAGAATAACTCTACCAGTGATCTACACGACCACTCGATTTAAATACAACGAGTTTTTTCAAAGCAATCTTCTGCTTAAAGATTTGCAAATAAATTTAATATATACAATTATTATTGCTCGAATTCTGTGAAAATTTCAATTATTTTTAAACTATATTATGTTTATTAAAGTTGCTCGAAAATTTCAAAAAACAAAATATAAAAGCACAAAATTAGAAGGATAATAATAGATCACCCCTCGTACATGATCGTATATAATATTATTCACGTTAGTCGGTCACAAGGGTTGCGATTCGTACCTACCTACCTACGACGTTTTATCATAATATCATATATTATTGTAATAATATTTGAATTGCAGTGGCCTCCACCGCCGACGACGTGACGGAGCAAACAAACGTGACCGGCTTCGGAGGCTATACCTAAAATATACATGAAGATTCACCAAGCATGCTCACGCCCTTATTTTTATCCAATAATGCGGTTATTCAAATTCTAACTTTTGGAAATTTTCAAATATACTTAAATACCATTTTTTCACATTTTCTAGATTTTCTGTACTATTTGAGGAGTTTCCTGTGGAGATACAAACGAACTTCCCTTTTTAAAAATATGAGAACTCTCCTTTTCCAAACAATTATCCACTAAATAATTTACTGTGAAAAAGGGAGTTCTCGTTCGAAAAACAGAACGTTCGCAGTATCGCCTCAGGGCGCACTTTAATTAGTGTGGTACACACTGCGAGTTTAAGAATTTGAAAAAAATTGTCTTTATTGGGGACGGTACTTAAAAATCCTAAAATTCAGAATTTAAAAGGAATGAAAACCGGAAAATGAGGGGTGGAGGTGAGCGTGCTCGGTTAATCACCCTGTACGTACATAGATATTATGCATACACGTATAGAGTATATACAAACTAACTTATGAGTTTGTCGCTGCTCGGGTATAAAAGCGTATTATATCATGTGTCCATATAGGGCACTGTGCGCAGGAGTGCAACAGCGGGACGACGTCGTCGGGACTCGATTGAACGATGACGGATAGCGAAAGTTGCCGCTGGAGAGCAAAAGAGGTGAACAAAAAGTAAAGGTATAGCTGCGATGTGTGTGTGCGAAAGGCGAAGGGGACGAGGAGGCAACACTCGTGGGCTCGCTGCTGTAGTTGGCGCGGCACACCGCTGCAGCGTTCGTGAGAGACGAGAGCGGCGGCGGTGGTGTGTAAATATAAGCCAAAGCATAAAGGTGATGGAAAAAGCCGCGGGCCAGACTTTATTGACAACACGGTGTGAACTTTGCCAGAAGGCCGGAAACGATTGATAACTGATCGTCGTCTTTGAGCCCGCGCCTGGCGTGTGGGTGTGCGTCGGCGATTTTCGGCGATTTCCGCGGACACCGCCGGAGTCGTTAATCATTTCCGCATTGTATAATATTCCGCGCGCGACGTTTCGATAAGCGCGCAACAATGGTTTTTATTGGCCTATGGATCTGAGATTATAATATATCGCGGCAGGTTATTATACACGCGCACAGCTGGCACCTATACATAGTGCCCTCTCTATAGTTTAATATTATATTTGTACATTTCGGTTCGCGCACCTGCGATAATATATAATACTATCAACTACCGCCGCCGCGCCATGTGATTTTATAATATTAATATAATTTACACTACACCCTCGCGAGTACACAACAGTTAACAGCAAGCCGAGATGAAAGGGGCTCGTTGCGGCCGCCGGGTTCATATTATACTTTATTTAGTGAGAAAATTACCAACGGTTTTTACGATGATCGTTTATAAGTACGTTGATTATTTTATAAATGCCTGCTGCAGTTGCCAGCCGAAACGTAAAATGTAAATTATAATATTTCTCATAATTCGGCCGTGTTCGTAACGGTTTGTTAATATTTTTAATCTAAATTATAATTGTATATTATACTTGAAGCGCCTCTATTATATTTCCTCATAACTTATGAATAATTTATAATGTACCTACTTATATTTTGGATACAGTTTTAATAATTCAACGACGGTAATAATGTGTAGGTATTGACACAGTAAGTAGATAGATAGTTATAAATTCGGTGAGCGTCGATGTAGTTCATTTAAGTGTTTTGCTCTCGAGCTCTATAAATCATCGTCGTTACATATTTTGCCGCCATAATATAGGGATATAATATGTAATAATGTAATACATATTATTATTTTTAAATTAACAATATTAATAATATTTTTTTTTACAAAATAATATAAAAAGATAAACACGCGACATATAAACATATCATTCAATATATTAGGTTAACGCGAAAATAGTAAAACAGCAACAAAAGCGATCGTTTCATTTCTTATTGCAGTCCACTCGACCAGTTCCGCGTTCTTTTTAAAAGAAACTTAAGATAACTCACGATTTTCACGAGTTTTTAATGTTATAAATGACAATTATATTAAATTCATATATCGACAATATTACGACTAATAGTTTCCCTTCTATACCATGGTCTAAAAAAAAAAATTTTAAATAGCCATTTTGTAGAGTTATTCATTTATAATATGGAGAAAAAAATAATTTTGAAATCCGTTAAATTTTGAATGAATGAAAAGCAAATTGTATTTTTAAAAATACAGCATATTATTGCATAATATTATAATGCTAATCCAATGGGTAATCCATTAGGTACTCGTTAAAATTTTATGTAGGTATTATTATTTTTTTTTGTTTAATATTATTGTTTAATATGACGATATATATCCATGCTACACACAAGTCAAATTTTATATTTTTATAGACCCACGGTGGCATGATCTTTGTAATGAAATTACAGCTATAATTACAAAATGTGCGAGATATTCCCGACGGGTATAGCGACACGTTAATTTCGTTACAAAAATCATGGTCCTATAAAATTGACTTGTGCAGTTAATGGTGGATAAAATTAACAATATTATAAAAAAAAAATTAAAAAAGTATTACATACAGTTTTAAGGAGTAATGCTCGAATTAGTGAGGGAGGGGGGCGCAGGAGGCTGTAGCTAATCCTCTGCCGTGAAGATCTGGTCACGCCTATATGGTTTCCACTTTAATATTTAAACATAAACTTGTGAGTGGCTGATGAACTTTTCAAACTATATTTTATTTTCCATTTCGTTCTTCTCTCTAGATTGATTGCTTGTAGTTGTGACAAAATTCAAAATGTAATCCGCACACAGGGTGGACCACTGCGGCGGCACTGTATCGTTCTGTTTTTCCGGTAACTTAAACCAGAAACGTGTCCCACCCTGTATATGTATATATTATAATATATATTCATTTCACATTTTCACGCGCAGCCAGAAATAAAATACGTTCAACTTTTTGATTAAGGTTCTATATTTTTTTTTATGTGTGAAAATAATAATCCCGTGTAACCCGCAAATGGTGTACTTTAGGTGTTTAAAATAATATTTATTCTCGTCATTCTGAATTATTATAGCGACTCGTTACCCTTCTGCTATCCGTATGTGTACACTAATCCCGAGGCAATCGCTGGGATCAAAATATGTCTGTTGAGCAATAATGACAATGGAAATAGCCATCGGACAACTACAGTTTTCAACAAAACAGACACATCTCGTTAACTTAGATAATCGTTAATTTTGGTCATGCTCGGCTGGGTAAAACGAAAATCGATGGTCAGACTTGATTCTTTGCCAGTCTGCCCTGCTTTAAGAAAACTTACCGGACTTCATTAAACACATACAAATATTCAAATTAATTTAAAACTATTTCAAATGTATCGTAATAATAAAATTACATTGTATCTTTATTTTATAATTAACAAAAATTTTTAATATATTTTTTTTAGAAGATACATTAGTTGAAGACATTATAATATTTTTGTGTCAGCCAATGGGCCCATAGTTGGAAGTTGCCACGATCATTTTAAATAGTCAGGGATGAGCAAATTACTTTGAACATTGTGTAGTATTATATTTATATAGTATATATAAAACACTATTTAGGTCATTAGTCCACGAAAATGAGACAATAATATGATGGTAGAGAGACTATAGACGGTAAATTCAACTCTTGTCCATGAGCAAAACTGTGAGTTGTGAATTTGTGAATATTAAAAATTAAAGTCTGCCGCCTTTATCCGCAGAAAACTTACCGGACTTCCTTAAACACATAAAAATATATAAATACACAAATTAATTTAAAACTATTTCAAATGTATCGTAATAATAAAATATCATATTGTATCTTTATTTTATGATAAACAAAAATATGTAATATATAAATATATTAATATAATGTTTTAGAAGATACATTAGTCGAAGACATTATAATATTTTTTCGTTAGCCAATGGCTAGTTGCCACGTCTGCACAATCAGTTTAAATAGTCGAGCAAATTACTTTGAAGATTGTATAGTATTTTTTTATTTTTTTTTTTTTATTTATTAATCCGCGGCAACCCAGGCCATTGAGTGGTTTTTAAATGTGGGGGAGGGTACTGTAGGTTAAACACGTGTGTTTGTTAGTTTTGGCAGTTTTTTTTAGTGGGCACCTGTGGGTATGTGCCATGCCCGGGGGGGGATGGCGGCACTTCCCTCCGGACACCGTGACTTTCCCGAAGAAAAATGCCGCCCTCAGCCGAGGTTTTTAACCGTCGTCAGTGTGCGTCACAATAACCGACGCCTTAATCCACTCGGCCATTCCATCCCCCCCCCCCCCCATTGTATAGTATTCAAATTGTATTAAATAGTATAATTATTATAATATATATATATATCACTATTTAGGCCATTAGTCCACGAGAATAAGACAATGATATGATGGTGAAGAGTCAGTTGTAGACGGTAAATTCAACTCTTGTCCACGAGCAAAACTGTGCAGAGTTGTGAGTTTGTAATTATTAAAAATTAAAGTCTACCGCATAAACACTGCCGCTTTTATTATATTATAGTGTATGACTTTAGGTTTTAAAAACGCTCCACAGTGATTCATATTACGTTTAGTCATTTTTAATACAATAATATATTCGAGTTATGGTCAGCATTTTCATTCGTGCTTATATTATATGTATACCATATTATAAAGTACAATATTTTTAATTAAATTATACATAGAGTCACCGCCAATGGAGGACGGTTCAACATTATTTTTCGACACAACTCGAATTCATAAATAATTTATCGTATTATTGTGCATTTTGTGTAGGCAAAGATTGTATATTTCAGCTTAAAGACATTATATTTTTCAGTCTCACATTTTCACTTTTTAGTGAACTCATAATTATTAATTATTATTAATTATAATAATTCAATTCTATTGAGATTCTTAAAAATTATAAAAATCTATAGGCAGTCCGACTAACCACACGCTATAAATTTATAATTGCAAGACAAACACCACATTCTCAAAATATTTCATTTCTGCGAAAAGTAAGTACAGTATATTATTTTGGAAATATCCACATATTTTAAACTTATAACGAGACACTTAATGCGGTCAATTTTTGTGTTTTTGAATTTATTTTATACATAATTTAAAGTACTTATACTTGCTGGGTTTATATAGAAACAGTAGAAGTGCAGTGTACTCTTAAAAACGCAGATAACATAAAATTATTTTCTCTCCGCTTCTCTTCCCGCAATTCTTACATTATTTTATACCTCAAACACGTATAAAAGTTCGTTTTAATATTCAATACAACAAAACTTTTCAAAAATGTTTTTCTCCAAAACCGAAAAAAATAAAAACGTTTGGAACATTTTTTTTCTTTTAAAAGAAGACGAATCAAATTGTTCTAAAAAAAAAATAAAAACCATTGGCTCTATAATATACAGTAAAAATTTGGTATTCGTTTGAAACATTGGAGACTGTTTCGCAACAATAAATTTCTTAAATGGGGTAAAAAATCTAAGTATTTGAAAATATTGTCTTTATGTATACTTTAAAATGCCAAAAATCGGAATTTGGTTAAATTCTTCACTAAAGGAAACAATGGGGAGGGGGGGAGGCGGCGAACATACTTTGTGGTAAATCACCATTATATAATATTATTCTCGACTCCATGGAAACATTCATAAATCATCTTTCCAGAATTTGTTTTATTATTATCACCGAAGTTTTATTACCTACTTATATGTTTTTTTATATTGCCGTTCAATTATCTACGACGAACAATAATATTATATTCATATCATAGGTTTAGGTTGATTCAATATGAATTTGTGACTACCTAAAACAATTGTGTACGAGAACAAACTATGAAATTGTGTTTGCAGAGTAATGTTACTCTTGGTAAATCCTTGTTTTTAAAACAGTTGCGCATTATAACTAATTATAGTCTTTTACTTTTCCTTAAAGCTCAATAGTGTATACACTATATAATATATTTTAAACTTTTAAAAACGGTATGCGATAACTTTGATTAACAATAGCTGTAGGTGTTGATCGAATTGCGACCGAGCCCTTAAGTATAAGTAATAAAAAATACCACCTTTTCTTAAAAAAAAAAAAAACTTTAAATCATTAATTTATACGCGAAATACGTCTTGTTCATTTTTAAAACATTGTTTGGGGAACCTGAGCATTCGGCAATACGAAATTATACAACCGCTTCGCGCGGCATATTGTAGGTATTAATTATAAATTAATATTATAATTTTAAAAGAAACAGTGTAGATATAAGATTGTAAGATTTGAATAAACCATTTCTCTGTACCTCGATTTTAACTATCGAATATCCGCGAGTATTGACATTGCAGATTGCTAGCAGTTTATCTTTTTAACGAGACCTTTAAAAAACGTATAAAGCATAAAAAAATGACACTCAGCGATTTTTTTTTCTCTCGCCGTTTTTTAATCGGATCTGTTGACGCGCAAACATGACGTCATATACATAATTTATAGGTTATCAGATATCCATCACAATATTCTAAACGGGCCGTCTAATTCAAATTAAATAAAGGCGCCTATTGCACGTTTTTTGTACCTATTCATATTATAATGATGTGAAGACGGCAAAATAAAAGCAAATATTTTTCAAGCACGTCAAAAACAATTTTCATCAGTAAAAATGAATAGGTATTTACATATTATATAGAAACAGCTGATTTATCAGATCACAGCATATTCTTGTTAAATATCTTATTATTGTTAGATGTCGAGATACGCAAGAATATAAAAGTAAAAGTGTAAAAGTAATATTTGAAGTGACAAAATATCCAAAACATTATTGGTAATAAGTAAGCAGTGGCAGTTCTAGCGTACTGACAGGTGGGTAGCTGCGCGTACCAAATTATTTTACGTTCACCTGTTAAAAAGTTCAGTATCGTGTCGTTATGGATAACTAAAGTAAAGAATTATTAGCCGAAAAAATAAAAATATATCATACATTTTATATCATTTATTTTACTCCTTGTTAAAATAATATAGTTACTATTTTTAATTTGTAAGTTAGTTGTTGAGATACACTGTCAATAATAACATAAGTGCCTGCCTTATTTTTTTTTTATGATACTTAAATTATAAAATACTAATATAATAATATATTATAAGACATTGTAAAATGATACAATACATTCAACATAAAGCACATAAAACACTTTATTTATAAGAATAAAGAAACTCTATATATTTTTAGTATTCATATTTTAATTGTAAGGCAAAAAAGTGTAAGGTTTGGGATCTTAGGTTGTGCCTATTAGTTATAAAATATATAATTATGTCCGTATACAAAATTTGAGTCCTAAAACCACCTCTGTAAGTAAGGTATTAAACAACTCAATACGTTAACACAATACGTTTTAGATTAAATTTCCATTTTTCTTAATATTTTTTGAAACTTATGACCCAACCGTTAGTTTTGAGCCGCACCTAGCGTAACGCTTCACTCGTGTATTATAATAAGATTATATAATTTTAATAAGTATAACCAATCTTAGGGTGATAATATGATAAATATTGAAACTACGCCGTATAGACTCTGCATAGTGATTACCTATCTACAAGCATGGCAACCCACTTTTATCCTCTTTAATGTAAAATTATTTAAATTTGACTATTGAAATTTTCATGTATACTTAAGGACCATATTTTGAAACACTTGGATTTTATATACCACTTGTGGGGTATCCCATATATGCTCTACAGACTTCTTTTTATTCAAATGAAAACCAGACTTTTTCACTGTAAATTGTTTATATCATAGCATAGTTTTTTTGAAAACGTTGATGTATGTATACCTGTGTAAATTAAACGAGTAGCCGCCACTGGAGTTATTTAACTTCATCTACAATATATAATAGGTAGTAATTAATACCGGTTTTACGCAAACTATAAAATAGATGTATTATTTGTTATAGATAGGTACTGAGACAATTTTTACAGATTATAACAAAACCACATTAGATTAATTACCTACTGTAAAGTTCTCAAATAGCCATAAACTCTGTATCTTCCAGGTCCGAACATATATACACAATAAATTTGAGCAACTCAAAAACTACTATTCACTACTATATTTATTTTTAATTTATTTGTATTCATTAAAATGTTCATAAAAACGTCGTTAGTAATTCACAGTAAAAAACAGTGGTTCTTGTTTGAATAAAATAAGTCTGTATCGCCACGGGATACTCCTCAAGTATAAAATATCAAATCATTTGATCAAATGCGGTCCTTATTAAGTTTACCAAAAAATTTCAAATTATCAGAATTCTGATGAAAAGTAGTGGGCGTGCTTGATGATTCATACTCCGCGTATTCATTGCTTAAATAACTGTTTTAATTTTTTCCTGGAAAAAATCCGAAATTTTAGACGATATTACGCAATTAGGTAATACATAAACAATGGCACGAACACGATTAGTAAATTAGTTATCTCACCGTATTAATATAATATTATGTCGAGTGAAGTAAAAATTGATTTCGTGACGAATGTATAATATTTTTTACTCATTATTATATTATAATTTGCCTCGTAAAATCTTCAAGACAAGCGTGATTGGCAGTGCACTGAAACCAGCTATTAATCTACCGGGTGATTCTTTTATCAAACAACACTCATTATTTCAAAAAGTGTAGATTTTTTTACATAGTTTTAAGTCGCTTATAAAACTACATAAGGATAAAAAATATTTAAAAATATAACTTTTTAATGAAAACGTTGATTTATAAGCGACTTGAAACTATGTAAAAAAATATTTTCAAAAAAATTTACACTTTTTGAAATAATGAGTGTTGTTTGATAAAAGAATCACCCGGTATAGTACATATAATTCAATGTATTATATTATTATATATCACGATCTATTATCTTTAGTACACAATATATTTGAATAACTCAAAAACTAATATTTAATATTTTAATTTGTATGCATTAAAATGTTCATAAAAACAATTCACGGTAAAAAACGGTGTTTTTTGTTTGAATAAAATAATTCTGTATCGCCACGGGATACTCTTCAAGGATACAATATCAAATTATTTGAAGAAGTATACCAACAAATCCGACACTTCAGACGATATTTCGCATCACATTATAATATGTAAATAATAGCATGAACACGATTAGTTATTAGTTATCTCACCGTATAATATATTATGTCGAGTAAAGTAAAAATTGATTTCGTGACGAATGTATATTTTTTACTTAATATTGTACTTACGCATCATTATATTATACTATAATTTGACTCGTAAAATTCTTCAAAACAAGCGGCGCGATTGGCAACCTGCTATTAATCTATAATAATACTTATAATTCAATGTATTATGTTATTATTATTATTATTATTATTATTATATATCATTATTATGCGTCTGTTTACGTAGTCATATGTAAGACACGAGTACACGACGACGTCAAATCGTCAGCGACTGCCAAATTATATATAATTGCGTTGTTCTCGAAATTATATTATGTAGGTAGGTAGGTATACCATAATAATAATGTATATTATATTGTATGTATTTTATAATCAATTTCCTCCGACTATAGTACTTTCCCGTCGTACTGCTGCAGTTCCCGGTCTCCACTATCCAATATTATTATTTCCGCCTTTTTGCTCGCCTTTGAACGCACACACGACCTTTTCATCCACTTATCGCGAAGAGATATGTCGTTTCCTCGTTCTTATACGAAACGTATTTCGCGTATTACCTATATAGGTATATGTGTGCGTGCATTTCTCTTCATTTAATTACGTTTCGAGCGTAGTATTAAATAATAATAATAATACGTTTGTATATACGTCGATGGAACCTATTCATCATCGTCGGGGTTCTGTATTATAATATTATTTCAAATGTTAAATGATCGGTTGTTGACGCCGCCGAGTAAGTACACATTATTACGACGACGACGACGTCGTTTCGATGTGTAGTGGGCACCTAAATATTATTCAACATAAATTATATCTCTTCACATGTATATGCGCCTTTGTATAAACATTTATCGTCGCTAAAACAATTATCGTATCTATTGCGATGCAGCTGCGCATATGTTCTCCAGTCAAATATATTTCTAAATTTCTACCCGGAAGATGGGAACCTACAATCTAGAACAATAATTTACGTCATATTTGTGTATTAATTAGAGTGCTATTTATTTTCAAATATCGAATAAACTCTGAGGGTCTTTCGTTTATTAAGCCTAAAAATAAATCATACAATATTATAACTAACTAATCAAATTATAAGTAGGTATCAAGAAAACATTAAACTCTATAATATGATAAGATGTTATTATTATATAGAGTTCAATGCGGGAATATCAAATAATATAATATTGTTTACACTACACGTTTCGCAATCGCATAAGATGGCATTTGCATGTTTTGCCTAAAATTGTTTTTTTTTAAGATGTATCAATAACAGTTTATATTATAAACTTATAAATACCTATCATGCATAATGAAATTATGTTAATTTATAACTATGCCACCGATGATCATGCCCCCGAGTTTATCTCGGCGTTTCTAAATTTGAGTTATATTATTTGAGTATATTTACGTCGATAATCTTCAGTGGCCTTAATAAAAAAAATAACAAAAAAAAGCTGGGCAAGTGGATCTCGCTCTGCTGTACAGTAGTTGACGAGTAAGTCACTACAATGGATGTGCCAAATTTGAATTCATTGTATAGGAAAAACGATTCTTAGCGGACACTGCAGTGTGCCAGCCTGGATATTTTTTATTGTATTAATATTGCTATTAGTAATAAATAGGTATAGGTTAAATTCATTTTTCAGAAAACATTAAAATTACATAGGTACCTACTATTCTAAAATTATCAGTTATTTTTTGGTTATAATATTATAGTTCTACTAAATAAACCCGCGTAAAAACCGATTCCATTGAGTGATATTGGCAGTATTAAACTACACATCAATAACGTGTGTACACAAATAATTATAAGAAAAAAGACTACTAAACACTAGATGATACGTTGATTAAAGTTATATCTTGTTGAGTAGATTGGCACCGATGTTGAATTCCATGGAATGCATTGAGATGGAAAATAGAGTATAATAATATAATTTAGTCAACTGGGAATCAACAAAAAATATTTATCGCCATAGTAATATGCCATTAAACAATTCAAGGTTATTTAATCTATATTATAGTGTATAATTATTATTTATTAAAATATATTGTATAAATAAAATTAGGAAAATCATACATAATATTTTGACTGAGTGCAGTCAACTAATACATTTTAATAATGTTTTTATTTACAATAGATTTTCTTAAAAATGCCGTAGTATTGATTCCACTCTCTTTTATTATTTTCATAGTGGTGAAACGAAACTTAAAGATTGCATCACAAAATGTGATAAATACCGAATCGGAGGAGAGTTGCATACCGGAAATCATATACTTTGAAAGTATGTCCACTGAGGATAAGTTAAAAAAACTCGACAGCGAACTTCGTAAAATTGAAAAGTGTTTAACATCTGAGAAAACGTTAAACGTTTCACATAAATGTCTGACGGAAATTCTACTGCTAAAACTCAAAATCTGTAAATCGTATCAGTTTGAACAGGTTAAACTCGGTAACGCGATCTCATGGCTAGAAAAACCTACGGAAACTCGTGGTAAATATAGACCGGTAACTCGCGAGGAAGACAAAATCGAGAGCCACGAAATTGATGACTTAAAGAGAGTTATTAAACGATTGATTGCAAAGAAAGCGTCCGACGGTGTATCGATGATAGACGCCGCGAAAAATTCGGCTGACATCGATGACGTGGCAGAAGTCGAGAATAAATATGAAACCGACGGTGATAACGTCACGTCTCAGAACCCTTCATCGGAAGCAATCGAAAGGGAAACGATTGAAATTCCGGACGTAAATTTAGAGAAAATATTAGAGGTTAGGCATATGTTTGATCGATTATTGCCCATCACGAAAACGTGGTCGCTAAAACTGTTTGACGATATGTTGGAGACGATTAAAATGGTGTACGTGACGTTAATGGTCATCCGTCGTTCGATATTCAACCAGAACAGTTGGACGAATACGATAAACCCAGCGGTGTCCAAACTGTCGAAGAAATTGATTTTCATCCAGACCAGTGTCAACGACGATGACGGCGTGACGTCTATAGATTTATCGTTGTTTCCGACTCTTCTGGGTTCGTCCTTACCACAAGTGCAGCGCGCCGGTCCGACGGGATATTTTGCCAGGTTCACTGCAGCTGCAAAACGGATGGCAGGTCGACTGTTTGGCAATCGATCCTAAGTGAGTGAGATCGCGTTTATTTTATACTTTATTTGAATTCAATAAAAAATATTTAAAATATAAATAGTAAAAATGTTATAATTTGTTTTTTTATTTTTATAAATAATACAAAATTGTTTTTGGATATAATGTATATTATTAAATTTCTATTATGATTTTTAAGTCATTAATTTTTTTGTTACAAAACTGGTCGGTTATTGATGAAAAAAACTGGTAGCACTGACTACTTGGGGACTATACATAATAGTATGAAACATAATTTTATTTTTTAATTCTAGAGAACAATATTGTTTGAGGGATATTGCAGTGAACAAAGGTGAAGGTTGGTGATATGACCAGTCCAGCACGGCGATCTGTCCTATACAGTCGCACCCCACAGCAAAGCCTCACACTACGAACTAACTCGGAAAAAACAGAAATAATAATATAGACGCGGTTATTTGTTGTTAACTTTAATCTTTAGACGAAAATCAATTTTTTGACAGTCTGCAGGATTCCGCTGTATGGTTTGTTGTATTTTTCCAATTTATTGTCCTGGTTGAATATATCTAACAACGAATAACCCTAAATTACCAATCTAAATCTACAAATATCACCTACACTATTTTAATAATTGTCTCCAACACATTAAACAAATAATATTAAACATATCATCAAACAGTTTTAGGAACCACATTTTCTAAACAGGCAAAAACCGATTAAACCTATGCCCAATCCCTAATATGTTTTCTACATTTACGTCCGGAAATTTGATTTTTTCCGATTTATTTTATTGGAATCTGAGATAACTGTTTATAGCTCGCATCAGTTTCATTGTAAATTTCTGCAATGTCATACGTGTCCGTTAAATTTCCCACAGTGTCTCTTGATATGGATTGTCGGGCGCTCGATTTGTAATTAATCGTATTTAATACATTCCTTATTACGTCATTAATATTGTGACTCCCGATTTCGTCTTCGTTGCCGAGGTATACCGTGGTTTAAACCCTCTTACCACGAGTAGATTTTTCTAGCCATGAGATCGCGTTATCGAGTGTGATTTATCGTTCAATCTGATACGTTTTACTGATTTTGTGATTTAGTAGTTGAATTCCTATCAGACATTAATGGAAACCGATCAATGATTTTTCGGATAGTATACATTTTTCAATTTTATAAAGTCCGTTGACAAGTTTTTTTTTTAACATATTCTCAGGAGAGATACTTTCAAAGTAGGTATGTCTCGATTACTTCAGGTATGCAGGTCTCGGCCGATTCAATTTTTATCACATTTTCTGGTTCAATCTTAAAAAACTTAAAATTTCGTTTCACCACTAAAATAATTTAGTTTATGTATACAATTTAAAAAAAACAAATGACTATATCTTTTTTTATAATTATAAAATTATAATATATTACAAAAATGTCTATGTTAAATTATATTGTACATATTTGTAATGAATTATAATTATTCATACTGCATAATGAAAAAATAAATGTGATTTTCGACTTTAATTAAATTGTAATTCGTATAATTGTATTGTTCTTGTTTAATTCCTCCTACGAATTACTATTTTTATACTTTAGAATATAACTTTATAGAGCATTAATATTTATAAATTAATGAAAAAATTATTTTAAAAAAATTATTGCTCATATTCGTAGCAAAAAATTAAAAAGATTCAAACAGGTCTTACCTAATTTATAATATATTTATTTTATTAAGTCAATATTCTTGCGTAAAAATTACTGCATTTTTCGGATGTTTTTGTTTGTTGTCCAGTCCCTTTTGAAAATACCTGGGTAATTTTTCCTTTTACCCTTCTAAAGCGCCTACTAGGTTCACTTTTCTACCAAAAAAAAATTCTGAAGTAGAAAATCGAAGCGCATTTATACTGCCCCGGCAGGTGATGATCAACAGGAAAAAACACACACACTATTGCAAAATTAATACATATTTATCGCTTTGCTCGGAATCTAATATAATTAATATTATGTATTATTTTATCATTTGAACTTGGTTTTTTTATCATGTCATTATTATATATATTTATTTATTTATTATATATTATAGGGAAATATGGGTTGAATATAATATAACAATATATGCCCAACGTCCACATAAAAGGCAGCTGAGATACACCACTCGACTTGGAGTAAAATGATATTGTCTGATCTTCAATAATAAGGATGTGAAGGAATAAGCGCACAGTCCATCAGTGAGAACTGATCGTTCGACTTCTCTCATTTATTTTGTGTTGTTAATAATTTTCCACTCACGCGATAATAATGACTGTTGAATAATAATAATGACTATAATACGATATTTTATCGCGGGAAATAAAATTAATAAAAGATCACCACTGTATAGTACGAGTTTTACATTATAATCCATCGTACAATATATGAATTCGGTCCACTTGACAAATAAATAATATATTTCATTATTCGCGAATAAATATATTAAATTGTATATAGTTTGATAATCCTGCAGGTACTATAGCGGTAGTACATATTATTATTTTTGATATTATTTCATTAATCAGTTTTCAATTTTTATTTTAATAATGAAGAAACTACTCCATTTAATTTACGGTTCCAGACAATAATATCTAAATAGCATGTTTTCGAGCGTAGTTCTCATTTTCTCGAGCCCTTATTTAATACTATAATACACTATGTACAGTATAGATACCTATATACAATACAACATAATATATCCATTCTTTGTATTGATAATCTTGGAATTATTGATTAATAGTTTTCATGTGTGTTTCACATTTCCACTCATTAGTTGACTGAACAGCTTTTACCTTCACCTACATCAATGTCGAATAACTATTGTTTGGATGTTCTATAGATATCCGAACACAATATATTATAATTAGCTAAGCTACGGTAAACCGACAGTGTGTATATATATTACCCATATAGTATAAACCTATATATTATGTATATGTAATATATATATACAACTGTACAAGTGTATTACACATATTATACAACTAAATTACTGAAGCAGATTGAGAACTTTGAAATTTCAAAATTAAAATTACTCGTATTATAGGTAGGTACACTTTACACAATATAATATGTACATAGATATAACAATGCAGTTAGAAACAAGAATAAAAAGGTGGGTAAGTGGATGTCACTCTGCTGTACAGTAGGTTACAAGTGGGTCACTGTAATGGATGGTGTTAAATTTGAATTCAATGAGTAATTTATATATAACCTATTTATGTGGAACCTCGTTTTAAATTTTCAATCATTATCTATAAAAGTTAAACATTTTATAAATTTTAAACTACAAAATAATTATTAAATTTTAAATTTGATACATTTTTCAAAATTCGAACTTTAAATGCATATTAAAAAAAAATTTGCCTATTTATTTTAAATATTTTTCAACTGCTATTAGATCGATATATTAGGAGCCTTATATTAAATTTTCACGCTTTTTTACCCAACAAATAACATTTTATTGATATTTATAGAAAAAAAAACTAAAATAATTTAAAACTGACAATGTCCGTAAACAGCTCAAAAAGAGTCAAATTATTTTATAAATTTTGTCATGTATAGAAAATGCTAATATAAATATTCAGTAAAATTTTCAAGTATCTACAGTCATTCGTTTTTTATCAAAATAAGAAAATCGTTACATGAGAAATCGAGTGAATATCAAATGTTGTAAAAATATGAATTTCAAACTCTCATAAAAATTTAATTTGACTTTCTTGTAGAAATTTTTTTTTGATAAAGGTAGATAAACTTATGGATAATCTTGTATTATATTTTCAAATCTTAGATTTAAAAAGAAAAACTTTTATGAATTCTCAACACAAAATAATTTGCTAATTTTCGTGATTTTTTCGTATTTTGTCAAGATTTGAACTTTAAATGTTTATAAATAAAAACTGTGGCTAAGGATTTTTAATATTTTTCAATCGTCATTATAACAATATAGTAGGAGCCTTGTATTAAATTTTCAAGCTTTTCAAGTTTTATTGACATTCATAAAAAAAAAACTAATACAATTGGAAACCAGAAAATGTTTCTAAACAATTCAAAATAAATAAAAATATTTTGAAAATTTTATTGTATATAGAAAATGCAAATATAAACAACCAGTGAAAAATTTATGTATATACGTTCATTTGTTTTAATGTTACACCAAAAACTAAAATTCGATTTTGTCAAAAACCGATTTTGCGTAAAAATTCCCATTTTTCCTTAATTTTTATTTTGTTTTTCCGGGCGCTTTTGAAAACTATTTGGAATTTTAAATTTGGACCTTCTAAAAGTACCAACTAGATTCACTTTTCCATCGAACAAGATACTGAAGTTGAAAATTGAAACATTATTGTTTCGACTACTAATCGTGTACACAGACGCAAATATAAAAAAATAAAAATAAAAATACACATATCATTGTAAAATTAATAATACATTCATCGCTCCGCTCAGAATCTAAAATAATTCACAGAACTATAATGTAAGTATCTTTTCGATATTTTTATTCCGATATAACTCATATATTAATATTTTGTATTATTCATAGTCTTAAAATGTTCATAAGTGATCAACAGGAATGTATGATCTGAAATTGGTGATTTTTCCACAATTTTTCGAATGTAATTTTTCATATAATTCAAATGAGGGGGGTCATACACGTATCAAAGATCAAACCACCAATTCCCAAAAAATGTAATGCTAATCAGGAACAAATTGAAAATACAGTAAGTAATTATGCTTATTATAAAGAACAGAACGAAATCACTGTATATCTTAGAGCCGGGGTCACCAAATGGCGGCCCTTGCGATATAGTTTAAAAAAAATTGAAACGTTCCGAGAGGTTTCAAGAGCTGAAGACGTAAAAATATATTGAACGACTAGACTTTTTTTTTTACTAATCTTTTTAATGTGCTTAAAAACATTGCTATTTTTTTACAAGCTCGTACATTTTACAAGCACTTCGCGAGTACAACATAATATATTTTATCGATCGAATTCAGTATTTATAATGTCGTAACTACATTTATTACCATAGGTTAGGACGAAAAAAAATTCAAGTAAATTACATTTTTTATTTATTAATTCTACTTTAATAATACCATGTAAGTTCAGAGAATAATTCATTTAGGAGGGGGGCAATACGTAACTATTGAGAGTGCATGGCCATTCCACCACTCCAGCCTCCTTAGTTGAGCTTATGTCCATAATCTATATCCGTTATTCATTATCATATTAATTCTAAAACTTATAACTTATTAGGTAGGTATAACATTAATATCGTATACATAGGTACACAACTATATAATAGGTATCTGACTATAATTGAATAAACAACTTTACCGTTTTAAATGCTAAAAACGAAATAATATATTAAATATTATGCCATAATGTTATAAATAACATCTTGGACCATAGTAACGAGATTTGTTTATTTAAATTTAAGTTTTTAAAATTAATTACGTACACTAACCACAGGCGTCCGATCAAACCCATACCGGACGAACTTAGAGAGAAACGCTGGTTGAGTTGGATAGAATCATCGGGGAATGTCCAGGAATTGGAGTGGCGACAGACTGGAATGGCGCCTATACAATAACGAGACATACTGCACCGAGGACAAAGAGAGGACTAGCGGCGGGCTGTCGGACCTGGACGCCACGAGGCCGATCCCGAGTGGACGCGGTCAGCCTCCTCTGCGGTGACCGGGCCACGTTCTCGTTGGGTAGCGACGACGGCTTAGGATTGGTGTACTACAACGTAATATGTGGCCGAACAGCCGGCGGCGGAGGAGGAGGATGCGAGCTCGACGGCGGAGATGGATAAAAAAAAAACTACGGCGGGCAGCGGCGACACTTGCAGCAGCGAAGAAGAGGATCGGGATCGGCGAGGACGAGTTTGGAGATCAGCCGCCGCCGGACGACCACCGAAGGCATAAGGTCATGGAAATGCTGCCCGCGTCCGGGAAACCGGCCCGCCCGTGAAAGAGGACGGTGTTCGTTCTGCTGTGGTCGGGGCGGGCAAGCGGCCGGGCGAACGGGACTAGAAAGCCTGCTGCAGATGTCGAGGTGCATGTGCCAAAGTTGCAGGCGTCGGGACCGGGAGATGGTGACAACAGAGTCGAAGTTGAGGAGGAACAAACGGAGTGACGGTGAAACTGAACGGGGCAAGAAGAGACGTGGCAGTTCCAAGAAAAACGACAACATAATATTTATGCATCACTGCAAAAGTCGGCACTCATAGATCAGCCAAAATCATGTCCAAAATCCAAATCAAATATTACCTATACTACCAATTACCAAACAGACAACATAACAACACATTACATTATAACGTAAGTTATAAGTATACAGTATTTATGAACTAAAAGTGTTACAACTTATTATATAATATACTTTATATCAATGTGTCGAAAAATCGTCAAAATTGTTAATAATTATCGTAAAATTACAATTTCAGCAAATTACCTACGATTGACCGGCGAGCTTCCAAATGAAATGTTCGCCAGAATTCTTAAAGCCATATCACACTGCTCGGAACTGCCATCGTCATCAAACCATCTTACCCTCTTATCAGTTTCACCGTCACCTTCGAATGTTCCTCCTCCTCTAGTCACCATCTCCGGGTCCGGCACGCACGGGCCGCACCTTGATCTGCAGCTGGAAGCTTTCTAGTCCAAACCGCCCGGCCGACCGCCTGCCAGACCCCAGAACGAACACTCCGACCAGTTTCGAGGACGGGGGCAGCATTTCCGTGGTGGTGGTCCTCCGGCAAAGGCTGATTTCCAGACTCGTCTTCTGTTTGGTCCCGTGCAGGCTGCTGCCGCCGCTGCATGCCATAGAAATCGCCGTCGAGCACCAGAGCATCCTCCTCTCCAAAAACTGCCGGCTTGGTTCGGCAGCTTGTTGTAGTGCACCTCACGCCGTCATCGCGGCCTGACGAGAACCCTCCTCCCCCCCGCGGGGGTGACTCGGTGGCCGTCAGACGTCCTGGTCCGACAGTCCGCCGAAAAATGTCCTCTCGTCGTCTTCAGTGCAGTATGTCCATAAGCCGGACATTCCCTGATATCCAAAAACAGCGTTTCTACTCGATGGTAATCGACCGGTTGAACATAGACAATAACAAGAGTGTAAATCAGGAATTGGTGAAATACTTTTAAAATTTGTCTTAAAATACAAAATACATTTGATTTTAATGAGTAATTACTGTCAAATACAGAAGACTATATTGTATAGATACACTTGAAAAAAAAAACCTACATACCTAATTAAATAAAATCACGGATAAAAATAACTTTTTATCCGTGGTCCGTGAACCTAGCGGATAACTCTTGAAATATTTACGAAGTTGGGACACTCTACTAGTTACTACTATAATACTCTATGATGTAAGGTCTATGACTAATGACTATACTTCATAATAAATATTAATATTATACTTCGAGAATCCTGTTCTTTTTATCCGTGGGTATAACAGATCTATTATGTCACGTAATAGACTACATTGCACGTTATTACGCCCTACTATTAATTACTATTATACACTTATTAGTTATTTTATAATGATTGTTGGCGAAACGCATGCGTAATAACTCGTTGTACCTTGAAATCAAATGGGTGGTGGAGGGTTATGTTGGACACAGCTCAGTATACGAGAAACACACACATATCTCCATCCATTGTATATGATCTAAGATCACGAGTCTCACACGTAAATACGTGATTTTAATTTTCAAAGGGAAAAAATTGGGGCGATTAGATTAATATTCAAATGGCATCATAATAATCGTAAATATAACATATAACAATTTGAAGATATCATTGAGTTGCATAACAATAATTAATAATATAGGTACGATTAAAGAATTTACACAGAATGGATATGATTGACAAATGACTGGTACAATAATATTGTCCGTTTGCAATAATTATTAATAATTAAATGAAAAAAAACAAAAAAAATCCTAATGTTTTCAAACTGATGACTTTAATTTTATTAATGTTATCCAAATAATAAAAAAAATATGTTCCCTATGCATTATGGAATTTTGGTAGTGCTACTATAAATACAAAGGCAGTGGTTCTATCCGGCGCAAAATAGTTTTTTGCTATGTTGTACATTTTGTAAGACAGAGACAAGGCATGCGGGTATCACGTCCTATTAACTTAAGGCCTAGTTGAATTACTATTATTTGTTTATTATATCATATTTGTTTATAGTAATTAGTAAATAATAATATACTTTAGAAGTTTCATAAATCCACGAACAATATTTGTATATTCACAACAAAATAACTAAAATCGTTATTCTTGGTTTTAATATGTAATTTCGTCCAAATTTGAATTAAAAATGTCTGTAAAAAATAACTATGTTTATATATTTTTTAGATTTTTTGGTTACAGTATGAACTTTTTATGAGATTAATCTTTGTTTTAAATTTTCAATCCTTAGCTATTAAAGTTGAACATTTTATAAATTTTTAACGACAAATTAATTATTAAATTATAAATTTGATCAATTTTGTCAAAATTTGAACTTCAAATGCTTATAAAAAAAAATGATGCCTATGCATTTTTAATACTTTTCAATTATTATTAGAACGATATATCAGAAGCCTTGTATTAAATGTTCACGCTTTTTTACCCAACAAATAAAATTTTATTGATATTTACAGAAAAAAAAAACTAAAAAAAACTGAAAACTGACGAATGTCCGTAAACAGCTCAAAAAGAGTCAAATTATTTTATAAATTTTATTGTGTATAAAAAATTCTAATATAAACATTCAGTGAAATTTTCAAGTATCTACAGTCATTCGTATTTGAGTTGCACTAAAAACCAAAATCGATTTTCTCGAAAACAGATTTTGCGTAAAAATTCCCGTTTTCCCTTGATATTTCTTTTATTTTTCAAGGCGCTTTTGAAGACTAGTATGAAATTTTTACTTTTGACCCCCCAAAGTACTAACTAGATTCACTTTCCTATCAGAAAAGTTACAATTGAAGAAAATCCAAGTACTTTTACTGTCCTAAAAGGTGATGACAGACATAAAAAAAATTTAAAAAAACACATATCATTGTAAAATCAATACATTCATCGCTTCGTTCAGAATCTAAAATCACAAATTTCTAAAAATTTCTAAAAATTTCTCATGGCTCTAACTAGCCCAAAAAGAGTCAAAATATTATTAAAATTTTACTATTTATGTGAAATGCTAATATAAATATTTGGTAAAAATTTCAACGGTCTACGGTTATTAATTTGAGTTACACCAAAAAAATAAAATCGATTTCCTCAAAAATTGGTTTTGCATAAAAATTATTACTCTTTTTTTTACTTTTGTTTTGTTTTTCTCGACGCTCTCTAAAACTACTTGGTATTTTCAATTTTTACCCCCCAAATGTACTAACTAACCGCATAGGCGCAACTGGGGTTAAAATTCTGGGGGGGGCTAACAAAACTATTTATTTAAAATGACCTATAGGGGGCTTATATCTAAATCAATAAAGGATATCTTTGGAGAGGCTAAATCTCAGTCAGGGGGGGAGGGGGGGCTCAGCCCTCTAGCCCCCCTAGTTTCGCCAATAAAACGGGTCAATATATATTTGACCTAATTAATACTTTAAGTGTGGGTTGCAAAACGTACGATTTTCAATTGAAAATATATCCTGTGCATTTTTATCGGGAAAAATAATATACGTTTTTCTATTGCTCGTTGTTTGATAATATTGTATTATAATATTCTCCGCAATGTTATTTTACAATATTATCAAGACTCCAACAATACCTACTGTTGTTGCTTATATATTGACGTCATATTTAGACATTTAGTACCATTTACCTACGTGTATCGTTAAATAAAAATTAAAACAATATTATTATACAGTCGAAATGTTTAGGATTTAAAATCAAGTGTGTCTCGTAAACGTAACGCGTGAACGTACTATTGTGTACCTACCTACCGAAATAAATTGTATAAATACGGGCTTTGTGAAAACGCACGGGAAATTAGAAAACCGGGAAATAAGGGTGGCACTAATTACACTCTATGACTAGCCGTAGCGTGGACGAAGAATTGTCGTCAGTCCAAGAAAACGAACCTCATTTATTTTAAAAGGGACAGTTGAATAGGGGAAGTTGACTAAAACCGTGAACCCAGAGTCCGCTGCTCGGCGAAGGGTGTAGGACAGAAATGTATATATACAACTACTATAACTTGAGTTGCTTAAACATATACATACTATACTACTATAGTGTGTCACAAAGGTACCGTATCACTTTTAGAGTCTTGAATCAATGTATTTAAATGTGTTGTTTTTTCAACAGCAGTCTGTTATAACATTTACAATGTAATGGCATGAATTTAAAATAAAAATTTCTTCTACGATTTGACTTCAAACCCTATATCAAACGGATATTTTTTTCTTGTTTTTGAAACAACTACTAAAATCATATAAAAATTAACAGAGACGTATGTTAAGTTTTTTGTAATGTTACAGCGAAAAACTATGACAGAACAAATTTGACTAAATTGATATTGATTGTGATGTGAATTTTCTCACGATAGATTATCCGTAAAAGTAGCTCTAGGTCTATCTACAATCTACATATTATAGTGAAACTTCCATTGCAATTTAAAATTAGTTTTTTTGTAAGATTTTTTGAAATTACGATTTGCTCATAAACCATAGTTTTTTCTAACATAACTATTATTCATAAACGAAAATTAAAAACTTAATCTGCTCTAGCTTAGTATTTATATTTTTTCCCAATTTTTTTTTTTAATGTCATCCAATTTGATCTCGATGTCCTAAATTATAGATAAATGTTAAAAAAACTTCATTTGAATAGGTTATCATTAAATGTATTCAACTTGCGACTGAGAAATCTCTCAGGGGGGTACAATGGTACGGGACTTTTGAAACATGCTTTATATAATATATAGGTATCTGGTATGTATACGGACACAATACGTTTATTTGCGCTTATTTGTAGAGGTAAAATACTGCGTGGACCCAAAATGGAAAATAAAAACGATTTCCGTCGATATATAGTGCTATACAACACCTTAACGCGTATTTATTGTACTAAACAAGTAAATGATTTGGTTTTATATTATATTATCGTCGTAAATATACAAACTACGTCGTGTATACAAACTAACAACAGGTAATCGAATGCGTAGGTAGTATAAACTATGTAATGAAATCGTCCACGTGACACTGTAATATTTTAGCTGATGAATGTATCCTATTTACCATTGACAGAGATTTGAGCACTGGGCAATACTAAAGAACTAATAGAACATAATATGGTGTGCTGCAGTTATTGAATAATAATATAATAGTATGAGTTAGCGCACATCGTGTTCTTTTCTATAGCAGTTAACACGACGTACTCGCAATGTCCGAAATTTGGGTAATACAATAATAGTAACTAATAATGATTCAAATGCAGATATAAAGAAATACAAAATTATGATTACTATAATATAGTAACCACGATGCCTGATTAAGACTAAGAATACTTGGTGCTGACTATAGACGTCTCTGAGTCAGACCTACACAACACATAAATAATAATGCAATATACATATATGTAGGTAAATACTAAATAATAACAATGACTTATCACTCTAGTGACGAGGCCGAACGATGGAGGTGCTCGGCGTAGATTACAGCTGTAGACGGCGTATTCCGGGCGATCAGCTGAGCGGTTGCGTTGACCCATATATTGTTATATATAGGTCGGCGGCGGCGGCGGCGCACAGTGCTATCGCGGAATTATGTAACACGTTCGGTGTGTACACGGATAGACCGGCGGCGACTACTGACCACACAATGCGAATGCGAATTTACGTATGGCGTTCGCGCCCTGGATTCAACGACACTCGATCTCTGGACGGATGCGACGATACCGACGACACAACGCTTGATTTAAACTATGATATAGCTTATATGAATATCGCACACCACGATAGGTCTCGGAGGACGTCAAAGGCGATGACATCCGGTGACAAGAAAAACAAGGTAACTAACGGCAGCGTACCCGCACAGTCAGGGTGATAACCAGTTAGGCCAATATGTCATCATGTCGGGAAGGAGGGGGGTGCGCATGCAAAGTCGTCGTCCGTCACGTAGGCTCGCAAACAGTGCGATACGGAGTTAACGATATCTTGCGTAAACATCCTACTCCGTTGGGAAGAACAGCTTCACAAAGTACTGAAGAATATCGTCGTTGACCAGCGGGACTAGAAATCATGACATGGCGGAGTAGCAAAGGTTAACATGAAAAGGTGCTAAACAATAAAAAAGACATGATTATAAATATAACTGTAGGCTGTAAAGACAGTATTAAACAAAAAATTCATATTAAAGATAATAATACATAGTGCATAATACATAAACAAGATAAATATTAAACAATTGACATAATAATATAACGTTTCAAAAGGGTGACAAACACAAAATAACAATATTAATATACAAAACTTATACATAATTACTCAATGTAACAGGCAGTACGTCGTGTCATTGACAACAAAATAAAAACGTGTAGGTTGGTTTTGCGAGTGACTGGGCTTCGTCAGTGTAAGGACATATTATGAGAGTACTGATGGTGTTAACCAGTGGGCTATTCCGTCGGTAACAGTACCAATTTCACCACAGGTCTAGTTAATTCTCCTGTTGAAGTCAGCAATCGTACTACACGAACCACTCCGTCAACGCCGGGGTTGACACCTAATATGCGCTCTAAGCGCCATTGTATGGGAGCCAGCTGTTTGTCCTTTATTACGACCATATCGTCTATTTTAAGGTTGGAGCTGCTCTTTGTCCATTTGTTTCGCACGTGCAGAGAGCATAAATATTCGGCGGACCACCTGCGCCAGAACGCCTGATGGCACTGGTGGAGAAGCTTCTAACGAGGCACCGATTTACTCACTGTTTCTGGCATCGGCAGATCTGGCACAGACAGCAATGGCCGGCCAATCAGAAAATGACCTGGTGTCAAGTAATCCAAGTCCAAAGGAGACGATGACATTGGTGTGAGCGGGCGTGAATTGAAGACAGCTTCGATTCGACAGAGCACGGTGGACAGTTCTTCCAAAGTTAGATGATGACACCCCATTACTCTGGACAACAGCGTTTTGGTTGAACGCACAGTAGCTTCCCAGAGACCTCTAAAGTGTGGTGCCGCTAGGGGGTTGAAGTTCCAGGAGCAGGGAGCACGAGCTGTCAACCGGTCCCGATTTTCTGGATGATTGACCAGAACGGATAGCCGTTTTGACGCGCCAATAAAGTTCGTGCCGCAGTCGGAAAAGATTTCCTGAGGCAGACTGCATCGAGCTGCAAATCTGTCGAACGCCGCTAAGAACACGTCAGTAGATAGTTCAAGGACGAGTTTCAGATGGACGGCTTCGACAGCCATGCAGACGAAAACGGCAATGTAGACCTTGTACTCTCTAGGCTTTCGTAAGCGGCATTCCCTCACTGAAAGGGGGCCGGCATAGTCGATTCCGGCTTTGGAGAATGGCTGGCATGCCTGAACACGGGCTGCAGGTAAGTCTGCCATCAGAGGTTGCGCAGCGGCGGCGGCGTACCGACACAATCAAGGAGATAACCAGTTAGGCCGATGTCATCATGTCGGGAGGGAGGGAGGTGCGCATGCAAAGTCGTCGTCCGTCACGTAGGCTCGCAAACAGTGCGATACGGAGTTAACGATATCTTTCGTAAACAGTATACGATAATTGATTATAATTTATAAACAATAATATATGACTTAACACAATATTATAATGTCAATGCAATTAATGCACATTACATCAACTTATCAAAAATACTCGAAAAAATGTATTGTACCCAATAAATTACTAGACTTTTATGTATAGTTTCGTCGTTTCAATACATATAAGTTTATATAATATTTGAATAAATGTCCAATATGTATATGGACAAATAAATTATAGAATAGGTATATTTAAACATTTTCTAATGATAAAGTATGATATGGGATTGATATGGAAGTAAGTACTCAAAAAAGATGGCATATTTAAATAATATTTAAAAAAATAATGTGTTTAAATACTGGTATAAAAAAATTATGCACTTTGTATTCAATTTTCAAGATTTTTAACCAAGAAACAAACTTTTTATATGCATAAACAAAGATAAATAAGTAAAAATTTCAAAAAAAATCCAAAATAATATTTAGATATTTACATCAAATATTGGGTAAAAATGTCAAGTTTACGGTTATTTCTTTAAGAATGACTAAAAAAAATATAATCAATTTTGTCGAAAACTAGGTTTACGAAAATATGCCCATTTTCCTGCTATTTAATTTTTCTAAATTTAAAAACAAAAAAAAAGAATCGGGAATTACCAAATTTTCCAATTTTTCCAAATTTGTTTGACCACTCAACATATTAGAAACCAGCCTCCACATTGAAGACTGAAGCATATTTTCACCATGTGACGACAGGCTTATAAAAATCACACACATTATCAATACATCATTATTCGCTATTAAACAAATAAATTTATTTTGCTACATTAATATTAAACTGCTCAAAATCTAAAATCTAAAACTTTTAATAAAATATCTACTCCAAAAAAAAGTTTCATTATTTTCATCACTATATAATCATTATACAAATAGCTAATAAACTAAAATATGATAACAGTATTATAATTTATATTATAACAATTATATGGTGCTGACATTTTTTTCCTCGATGTAAGGACCGTATTTATTTAGAAGGTCAGTCGTGGCAAGTTCGAAGAACTACATATCACAAATTATTTAACACAACATATAAGTCTCAAACATCGAATGCACCTACAAAATACAAATATTTTTAATTAATTACGAAAAATTATTTTGGTTGAGCGCATGTAAACATTTTTAAGACATTTTATATAGTTACAAGTGATTGAATGAATAAAATAAGCCATTTTAAGCCAAGCTCTGCATATTTAAGTTGCTTCTTCGGATTATATTATTCCACCACCGACATTATACACTCCGAGGATTGGGATTTTAGAGTAGCATTAAATAAATAAAATAAATTCTTATGCCTTATCCCTTATTTTTTTAGAATTATTTGGAATAGCATCCCTGACTCAATGTTAAATAGACGTTTAAAATGTTTTCGTAAAATATACGATAGGTAAAAATACGACTGCGTCACTTTTATAAAGCTATACGAATTTGAAGTGCCTATCATAATATTATATACCTATAACAACTATTTTTAAATTGTTTTTAAGTACCTATAATCACTGTTATAATAATTTTGAATCAAATTATAATCGTTCTAAAATGTATAAGAAAAAATTACAGTTTTAATATGGTTTAAGTAGTTTTAGAAAGCGTCGAGAAAAACTACCGACGAATTACGAAAAACCACTAAAAATGGGATTTTAATTTCTAACGCTTTGTTTATCATAGCAACGAATAAAAAATAATAATATTATAAGGACTAAGCTAACCGCTCCGAATCTTTTTTCGCATACAATAGTTTATCATTGTGTTCAAATATAATACATCCATTACAACTACTGTACAGCAGAGCGGTACCCACTTGTCCGCCTTTTTTGTTTTCAATTCCCAGATAAATTATTTATAATATGGGTGGGACCCGTTTCGACCAAAAATGACCCTCCCCGTTTCACCCGGGTACCCATTTCGCCCAAATTTTGTTTCTTTATGATTCCCGTTTCGCCCAGAGTAGTTTAGACTAATTTAAAATTAAGTTGGCAATGATTATAGTATTTTAATATTTGAGTATCATTTAGCGTTATTTAGAAAAAACCACGAGGAGGCAATACTCTTTGTTTTCCAAAAATTTTTGTTTTTTCACAAAAGAAATAAATTTAACAAATTTAAAATTTAGTCCACAATATTTATAAAAACGAATTATTAAAAAATCAAATTTACCCCATAATAAAAATCTACACATATAATAAAATCGATTTTAATCGTTCAAAATATATTTATTTATATACCTACACTTTATTTTTAAGATTATTACACATACTTTTGTGTACTTATCTAGTTGTCTGTAGATCGCGTAATTAGCACCATTTCTTCTTGGCGTTCGCTAAAATATAATATTTGACTGAACTATTTCCAACTTAATTTTGGTCTAAACTACTCTAGGTGAAACGGAAATCATATAGAAACAAAATTTGGGCCAAACAGGTACCCGAGCGGCGAAAAGCGGACGGTCATTTTTGGGCAAAACGGGCTACGCCCTATATTATAAATAATAAAATTATAATAACATCATCATATTATTATAATATCGGAACTACAACCACATAGACTATACCGTGGACCCCATATTGATCAAATCATTACCCGTCACTCAAATATTATTGCACGGAAGATTAATTTTATTGGAGCGCGTAATACGCGGCTAATTGATCCATTAATTAGCTATATAACACGCGCACGTCGCATAATCGTTTTATTATTGCAACAGACCGCATCGCATAAACTGCAGCTGCAGCGGATGCGTATATCGGTAATTAAATTATATAATAATAATATATGTTCACTTTTCTCAAACCGTTTAGGAAATTCGATTCATTTTTTTTTCCACCGATATTATATAGTATATAAGTCTTATATGATTTACGAATATTATACTGAATAGAAAACACGCGACTGCTCGTCGAATCAAACGGCGCACGTGTCGCAGACAATCGGTTTTCATGCATATAGTGCGATTCGCCAACAATGCGTTCATACCCGTTTTTCTTTTAATAATATTTTAATCAAATCAGATTTTTTTGAATATTCGAGAATTCTTAATAAAACCATAATTACAAAAGGGTACCTACATATACTTAGAAGTTAAATTTTTCAAATACAATTTTAAGCAGTATGTACCTATCATGTACTGGTGTACACAATTTTTTTTTCAACCAAATTAATAAAAATATTATCCTTGGTTCTATCGATTTATGTACATTGACATTTTACATTTAAAAAATCATCACTTTCAAAATTTCCAATAAAAAAAAGTTGGCCATCATTTGAAAAAAGCATTCTGCAGTGTTGCCTGCACACGACACATTTTAAATAATGGTAGGTATAGGTATATAATTTAAGCGTGAAAAAAATATGGCCCTTAACTATATAGTTAAAAATTCCTTTTACAAAAAGCCATGTATAAATAAATTCTATATTAAAGGAAAAAATGGGGGTGAATAATGCACGGCAAGGGTGCATCGCCTTGTGTAATATATATTTACCATTTACACTTTACTATATACTTACCTACGATAGTACGATGGGCACAAACAAATTTTAAACTTATACCGTCGCCGCGTACAATAAATCACATTCAAGCGATTGTCAGTAACAAACGATACGGCGTAACGAGGCAATCGAAATCCATCGCCAAAGTCACCCGGGAAAATCAACTATCGCCAGTCTCACCGACAACATTTCATGTCCGTCAGCGTGTGTATTTGTCTACCACCGGCGCAGTCGAACAGAAATACAAACAAAGGAAATTGAAAAAAAAACACACTGAGAAAAATTACACACATCGCGGAGGTGAACGTGCAAACCCATTATATTTCGTATACGACTCTACCGGATGATTCTTCTATCATTGAACGACACTCATTATTTAAAAATGTATAGATGTTACTAAAAAAATAAATTTACATAAATCAAAGTTTTTTTTTATAAATTTTATTTTTAAATATTTTTTTTATCCTTATAGTATTTTAATTTTTAACTTTATTGAATTACGCCATACAGTTTTAATTTCATATATTTCTTAGTATTTCGGTACATAAAAATCAAATTTAACGAGTAGTTTATGTCTCTATGAGATTAAGTATTTAATACTTAGATGATGAGCGGAGTGGACTGGTACGCCGAGGCTACTCCGCAAAATATTGGTCATCTAAACTTTAAATACTCATAAGTAATAACTCATAAACTAAATTCGATTTTTATTTATCAAAATATACTCAGAAAAATATTCTGCTTTGGAAAATGAAATTAAAACCGTATGTTGTAGTTCAAAAATGTTAAGAAATATTTAAAAATATAATTTTAAAAAAACGTTGTTTTGTAACTTCAGACTTGAAATCATGTAAAAAAATATTTTAAAAACATTAGTTCTTTTTGAATAACAAGTATCTTACTACATTAAATGAATCACCCGGTATATCTGAATATATAGGTAGTATAAAAAAGTGGTATATAATACTAGGATATCCAAAGCACACGATATTATAATAATATATTATTCGTATTTCGTTCAATCGATACATACAATAATAAAATACTACACGAGCAGTTAGGTTGTGTGCATAAAACAAGCTTATTCAAAGTCGTCGATTGCGTTCAATATTTTCATGATGAATAATATTATGAAAAATCGTATGGTTTACGCGAATTCAATAAATTGAATTGATTCCATTTCGTATTTAGTTTTAAAATGCAGGGCTTTTGATGTGTGAACAATAACATTATATAGGATTCTCGTACATTTAAGACTGACGAGATATTTAATTTTCAAAAAATGTTACACAATACGCACGAATAAGATTAATTTAAAAATACGAATGAACAGGACCGTGACTGGTTGGGCTGTGGGTTTAAAAAGTTTTCTAACTTTCTGCCTTAGACGTTCAACGCGCAACATTATTACAACAATAACGATATAGTATTAAAAAGTGGGCATGTGAGTGTCGCTCTGCTGTACAGTAAGTTACAAGTGGGTCACTGTAATAGATGGTGTTAAATTTGAATTCAATGATATAATATATTGTTGTATAAAAAAAAACGATTCTGAGCGAAAACGTTAGCCTATGATATTACTAAGTATATTTGATGATATAATTATTGTGAATAAAGTAATTTATATATAACCTATTTACAAGGAACCTTGTTTATCATTTTCAATCTTTGGCTATAAAAGTTGAACATTTTATAAATTTTTAACTACAAAATAATTATTAAATTATAAATTTGATACATTTTGTTAAAATTTGAACTTTAAATGCTTATAAAAAAAAATTGTGCCTATGTATTTTTAATATTTTTTAACTGCTATTGTAAAAATATATCAGGGACCTTGTATTAAATTTTCACGCTTTATTTCCCAACAAATAAAATTTTATTGATATTTATAGAAAAAAAAACTAAAAAAATTGAAAACTGGCAATGTCCGTAAACAGCTCAAAAAGAGTCAAATTATTTTCAAAATTTTATCGTGTATATAAAATGCTAATATAAACATTCAGTGAAATTTTAAGTATCTACAGTCATTCGTTTTTTAATTACAATAAAATAAGAAAATCGTTACATGAGAAATCGAGTGAATATCAAATGTTGTAAAAATATGAATTTCAAACGCTCATAAAAATTTAATTTAATTTGCTTGTAGACAATTTTTTTTTTGATAAAGGTAGACAAACTTATGGATAATCTTGTATTACATTTTAAAATCTTAGATTTAAAAAGAAAAATTTTTATGAATTCCCAACTCAAAATAATTTGCTAATTTTCGTGATTTTTCCGTATTTTGTCAAGATTTGAACTTTAAATGCATATAAATAAAAACTGTGACTGAGGATTTTTAATTTTTTTCATCTGCCTTTGAAAAAATAACCTAGGAGCCTCTTATTAAATTTTCAAGCTTTTTTACTCAACAGATAAAATTTTATTGATATTTATAAAAAAAAAAAACTAAAAAAAATGGAAACTGACAATGACCGTAAACAGCTCAAAATAAGTCAAAATATTTGGAAAATGTTATGGTGTATAGAAAATAGAAATATAAACAACCAGTGAAAATGTCATGTATCTACGGTATTTTGTTTTAATGTTACAACAAAAACCAAATTCAATTTTGTGAAAAATCGATTTTGCGTAAAAATTCCCGTTTTTCCTTAATTTTTCTTTTGTTTTTCTTGGCGCTTTTGAAAATTACTGGGAATTTTAAATTTTGACCTTCCTAATGCACTAACGATATTCACTTTCTAATTGAAAAAGATACTGAAGTTGAAAATCGAACCATTTTTTCGACTACTTATCGTGTACACAGACACAAAAAAAAAATATAAAAACACACATCATTGTAAAATCAATACATTCATCGTTCCACTCAGAATCTAAAATTGAAAACTGACAATGTCCGTAAACTGCTCAAAAAGAGTCAAATCATTTTTGAAATTGTATGGGTGTATAGAAAATTCTAATATAAACATTCAGTTAATATAATCGTTACCTACATGAGAAATCAAGTGAATATTGATGTTGTAAAAATATACTCAAAATAATTTGCAAATTTTCGTCATTTTTACATATTTTGTCAATATTTGAACTTTAGATGCTTATAAAAAAAAATTGTGATTATGGATTATTAACTTTTTTTACCTGCCTTTGAAACAATATACTAGGAGCATTGAATTAAATTTTCAAGTTTTTTTAACCAAAAATAAAATCGTATTGATATATAAAGAAAAAAAAACTAAAAACAATGGAAACTGTAAATAGTCGTAAACAGCTCAAAATAAATTAAAATATTTGGAAAATGTTATGGTATATAGATAATGATAATACTCAAATACTAATGCTAAAACTGTTGAAGAAAATCTAAGCATTTTTATTGTCCTAAAAGGTGATGTCAGACACAAAAATAAAAATTAAAAAAAACACACATCATTGTAATCAATACATTCATCCGCTTAGAATCTAAAATATATAGCTCAACATTTTTCAACTGTCTCGCGATTGATCGATCGAGTTCGAGACATTAACTTGAATATTTTATTTCAGATCTGATGACCCTAGGTGTCGATGTAATTAACAGCGTATTATTATAATAGGTGTGGTGCGGCCGTTGAGACTGACGGCCATAGATATTCGGATAGAAATAAGCACCATGAACAATGAACGGGTACATACGTAGGTACCTAAATATATAATATTACATTATACACCACACAGAGATTCGTAATTTTCATTATATTGTTATCGCCGCATCTGCGGTATAGGTACCAATATACATATCGAACGTTACAACGCAAAAATTAAATTCACTAAAATATATACGATATTATTATTATTCTGCGAGAAGTTGAGTCCGTCGATTAGAAACATCCAAACTTCAAGTACGTCGCTGTTTTAATAATTTTAAACGAAACAAAAGTTTTCGTGGTATCGGAATTTGAAACGTGCTCTTAAATGTTTATAGAGGAACTATATTTTAGATGGGTAAGTATGTACTATTTTAAATGTTTAGGTTAGGTCGTTAGGATATGACTTATCGTTTAAATTAAAAATTTAATGGATTATTGTGAACGTACAATATGACATGTTGTACGTTTGTAAGACGAAGAAGACAATTTTTGGTGTGACGTCTTAAGACACAAACAATTGAAAAATATTTTATAGTTAAAATGCATACAATTTTAAATTTCAATACCCAATCTTTGACAATTTTATATTACAAAGTTTCTCATAAGTTATTCTTAAAGCAATATTTAAAAAATATCGAAAATTCATTATCACCGTTTTATTATGAGCGTTTGAATTTTTACAAAACTAAATATTTCAATGAAAAATAACAAAATCTCTTGGATTCAACCAAAAATTCGGAGGGGGTGAGGTCATTTCACTGACACACACAGTTATTAACCCTTGTAACCCTTCTGAAGGGTTGCAGCATAAACAAACACTAAAACAAAAGTACTAGGTTTTAATCCAAGATTCGGCGATGGGGTTTCCAGGTAAATATGTAATATATGTATCTGATAAGGACGCTTAAAATTTATGAAGTGTCAATGCATAGATGTATATATATTATATGGACAAAGAATCTTAAAAAATTATTTTAATCATTTAAAAGATAATATATTATGAACCAAAATAAATTTAATAAATTTATTTTAATGAAAGTGCTTGATTATTAAAATATATTCTGTATAAGTACCCACATATAATTCGAAGATGTGGAAAATTGAAAAGTTAAACTGTAATTTACGACGATAGTACAATAATTCGTCCGGTGAAGCAACCAGGTAAGTCAACGTTTTGTGAAATCGTTTATGATTGTGGTTGCAGAACAAGGAATATAAGCTACACGTTTCGGTGCAACAAACGGGTAAGTCCGTTTAACCGTTTATTACTTATTAGACACGGTAATATCAGCAAAATGGATTTATTTGGTCTTACATTTCGGTATAACAATCTGGTATGTCCGGACATACTTGTTTGTTGCACCAAAACTATAATTACGTTGGTTGAACCGCATATTAATTGATAATTTGTAATTGAGATCACATAAAAGTAATTTGAATATACATTCTCAATATATAGGTAAACAGGTATGCCACTGCTACATGCCTTCACTATAAATAAATCATGTAGGTACCTACCACAAATATCAATGATTTATTCTGAATTTTCTATTAGTGAAAAATGTTTTTAAAAAATTATGAGCAAGAAATAAGGTAAGTCCATAATTTGTCCCATTTCATGTTAATATCAAGACATATTTTGTTATTTTCAACACGTTTATTTATAAAAAAAAAATTTACTGGAACACTTTAAACTAAATAATCAAATGACGAAGCCAAAGCCACTCGGTTAAGGGCCACCCCACAGAGTATGTACATATACTATTTAGTATTTTAAGACTTAAGTATTGACTAAATGTGGGCGGGTCTTACATAAACGTACACAGACAACAATTAAACAATAATATTTCATCACTAAAGACTAAACATTATATCATATATTATTAGCATTTCTTTTTTAACAACAATGAAAACAAAATTTTTAGAAAAATGTAGCATACACATTACACACAGCCACTTACATTGTATAATATGATTTATTACCACACAGCCACACAGGTATCTCTTTCTAACCATGTAGGCTAAGGCCGAAAATAAACGCAATATGTTAGCTTAAGCGTTAGTCTAAAAAGATAAAACATTTATTAAAATGATATAATTACTGCCTTTACAGTGGTTTACTGATGATAATCGGTATCACCGAGTTTGGGATTATTAAATAGTTGCTTAACATTTAGGTATAATTCTACCGCAGTATGTGTTTATGACGAAATTGACAGATTTCCGAGCATTAATAAATTTAAATATAAATATTATTTTTTAAATAAAGTTGTGTTTAGATTATTATGCTTATATTATATTTACTTTTTTCAGTCCTTCTTTTTTATGGCATTCCGCCCCCTCCTCCGTCACCAAGAGGTGAACTCTCAAAAACGCCCCAGCAGCTCCCGATTTATGTTCCATGTTTGTTTAAATAACAAATACATGACAATATTAAAGAACACAGTTTAATATATTAAAAATAACATAATTTCAAAAAACATATTCTGTTTATATGCTAATTCAATAACGGTTTCCAAACTATAACAGTTTATAATATTAAATATAATAATAATAGGAGGACGATTTATTCAAACGAATATAATAATAATGTATAATAGGCGTATTATAATAATAATAATATATACGTCGCATTTCGTTTGGAAAAAACGTGGACATTTTAGGCCATTTATTGCAATGGGACAGTCCGTTATTGTAGGAATTATAATACTATCATTCAATAGCCACAATGAGAAAAGAACGTATTCGAATAAACAAAAAAGTAGTAATTTAATAACTGCAGTACATATACGTGATAATATGATACGTATAATACTGTTTGAATGTTTAATAATAACTTAATAGTATTAATAATAAGGTTTTTTTATTTTATTCACGTTTACTATTGGTAATACATCCATAGACATATTGTTAGCTTGATTAATATTATTTAATAATTATACCTGTCAGCTGCTATTAAAAAAAAATAAGCATATTTTACAAATATTTCCGCAAAAGACCGAACATGTCGATGCAATAATAGGCCTAAAAATCAACCGATGTAATCGGGGGAACTAAAAATACTTATAAATAGTTAAAATTTATTCCAAACGTTGCAATGGGATTTAGTTAAAAAGTCGAATTTTTCAAAAGGCCTACGACATAATATAAAATATACAGATTATAGGTGATAGGTATATACATTTTACATTACATAATAGTTTAATAGTTATATACGAGTTTCAACAGGTACAAAAACCCTATAAAAAAATAAATAATAAATATATTATGTATATCGTATCATGGCTAAATATATATATTTAGCCACGTATCGTATAGTGTATATTTATACACTATACGATATATTCATATTTTAACATTACATTTTATGTGTACGCACTTAAATAGCATAACAGTGTGTATTTTTAGGTATACCTACTACGCAGATAAGAATAGCCGTAATTAGATATACTGTATCCACGACTTATATAGTACTTATTATAATATACTAACTACCAAGTATAATGTTGAGTATAGATAGTATCACTAGTATTATAAAACAATATTACTGTAATAATATAATAATATGTAACAGGCCTTATTCCAACAAACCGAATAGAATCCAAAGTGGTCGGCTAACGATCGTGTGCGCAAAGTCTGAATATAATAATCTAAATCTGTACCACCTGCCTATTCTTTCGATTCACATAACCACTGCGCCGCTATAATACGAATTAAAATAAGAATAAGAATATAACCATATATGTTTGGAAATTTCGTGACTGAGGGGCGAAGACAATTTTAAGCTTTCCAATTCCAACATTTTCGTAATCCGTTCCTATATATTATGATATTATATCGTAAAATATCAAAATAATAAACACTTGTGGCTCCAAAGCCGTGCTAAGAGGATGCCCTAGGGCGGCCAAACTTGTAACATTTTAAAGGGCGGAAAATGTTTAAATATGTATGTTTATTAGGGGCACCAATGAGAATTAGCACGGCACTGCGTGGCTCTTAAGAATTACCTCTACTACTTCCTCTTCAGAGTATCAGTCATCAACACATATATATCCCACTGTACATTGGACAAAAATAAAAAAAATCTTTAGGATGGGGCCTGTTACATTCTATATATATGTATAATAACTATCTATATACTCAACGATATCATAATATCAATACATACGTATCAGAAAGGCCCCAACTGAAAACAAATAGGGGGGGTCCACAGTTGTTTTTTAATATTTTAACAAAAATATACAAAATTATTCTTGATAAAATATTAGAGCCAATATTTACTGATAAATGTTTCTACTAATCAAAAAAAATTCTAGGACCTCTGGACCCCGCCCATGATGTCACGTCGTTGCACATTATATATATTTATATTAGGTATGTATATAATATAATTATTATACGCGGCATGGTATACACTAACTATAATAGTATTACAGAAATATAAAATATATAAGATCATATTCATATAATATATAGGTCATATTAAATGAAGTGTGTTAATTAAACGGAGTATAATAGTAACCCTAGTTCTGCAAGATGTAGTGCGAATATTTTTTAAGTGCAATTTTATTTTTTTAATATACGATATGACTAAAATGGCATCCTTATTTTACCGAGATGATAATACGTCATTAAAAAAAAAAAAAAAATGAACTGCACTGAAATATTCACACTGCATCACGAATATACTAGGTGGGGTTACCGACGTTCCAATTAATAAACGTACCCATATACTACGGCATAATATTATCCTAAGTATAGTGCTCGATCACTTCCACCTTTTGTTCTGCACCGTGGTGGTGGTCCGCCGTGCGACCTCGAACGATCGGACGTATTCGGGCATGTCGCCGACACCCACCAGTATCCGGGTGTACAACTTCTCGGTGTCCACCCGGAAAACTTCGTACTTGAGCGTGTTCAGCCCGTCGGCCCTGTAACGTTTCTGGCTGGTGTGCACCAACTTTAGTCGGACGGCGTGGGCGAGGGGTTTGCGCTTCACGTGCTTGACCATCGTATACCGGGCCAACCGCTCGGGCGGCCGGGTGATCGGCAAGCCGACCTGTTCCAACCTGCAGGGTGGAAAAGACAAGGCATAATAATGTGTATTTTATTTGCGGACAGGTATAGGCAGTTTTTGACAGGACGACGTAATATGGGGTGAGCGAGGGTAGATGCAAGTGGGTTGTTTGCGGTGAAATACTATTGCTGGTTAGGTTAGATTAGGTAACCTAACCTAACCTACGCATGCTGCAGAGTGATTCACCGCAAACACGCTCAATACCATTTATTCAATACCATTAATGAAATTATTCAAATTCTGATTTTTGGAATTTTTAATTACACTCAATAACAATAATTCTAAGTAAGTACATAGGTTTTTTTAAATCGACAATGACGATGTCTGTCTGTCTATCAATCAAATGATGATTCAAACGCATTTTTTTCAAATTTGAACCACTCTATTTTACTGGAAATTATTAAGCAGATAATATTTTTCGAATACATTATTAATGAATAAAAGGGAGTGAACAAGCATGAGGATTTATTCTGTACTTCTGTGAATGTGTATGTAATTATTACAAACGGGGCGGCGATCACCAACGCTTTTACGAGTAGATATACATTTATATTTTGATAATTTTATTCGGCGATGTTGTAGATATTTTGTTTATGTATAATGAATAATGAAAGACCATACTATTCAATTTTATACACAACGCACTTTTGAGTTATTATTCATAAACCCGCGATGTATAATTGATATAATATTTATATTTAATTATTAAATTAGCTAAAATTTTAACGCGTAATTTAAGTGGCGTTATTTAGATCACGCGATAATAGGTATACATTTTAAAATTCTGTATTTTAGCATAATTTTGGCTTGGCGTCATATATTATGTCGATACATATCTAAATTATCATACTACTCTTCAACATATATACCTAAAGTGGGTTACTTGAAAATGTTGCGTGTTCAGAAAATAAATTAAACAACGTCTTGCAGTAGCCAATTAATATACTCCAAACAATACGATAACATTTAAATATATTTAATAGAAACTCAACCGATATTTTTTTATTTTGAAATACAATTATATATCAACAATAGTTGGAAATCTCGTTACCTATACGAAATAGGTTAAACCATTATAAGGGTATACATAGTGTATGTGTATTCAGTATTGTGTATCAGCGTTTTATCGGCGATTGTTGTGAATACCTCATGTAGTCACGTACCTATACTCACGTTATATTCGCATATATTATATACAGGTAGCCAAGTAGGTTAGACCTATTACGATGGCACGACTTAGGAGCGGGGCTTTAGAGAGCCCTCTCGCATGAGCAGTATATATTGACGTAAAACGTATATTAATCACAAATGTACGTTCGTAGGTATACACCGTTCCGCATTCGCATACACAACTTAAATATCTGAATATAATTGTACGCGTCATCGGTTTTGTCTGTTTACGTTATATATTATCGTACTTTTGTCATTATATAATATTATATGGTATTCAGACATTTATCCCTCTTGAAAACAATTTTATAGCTGCGCCATTAGGTAATGAGCATACAATATATTATTGTTATAATACAATGCTATAAACTTATATACATACATCTTAGTATTTTACATGTATATATTATATGTATATGGATTATATAATATGAATACCTATGTCATATAAAGTGCTTACCTATATCCCATATCGTCGTCTTCACCACCCCAACCCCAAAACAGATTCGAGTAGCCGTTGACGAGGAAGTAATGATCCGGTTTTATGTTGAACACGCCGCCCACCAACTTATGGTAAGGTAATCTATAAGATTGTAAGTGAAAAAAAATTATATTGTGGGTACACACTACGCAGTGGGTAAACCTATATGATATACAATATAACTATAGATACTAATCTATTTTTGTCTGAATAAGAATAATAATATAATTTTAACCATTTTAGATTACCTATATCTAATATCGTACAGCATTTTTAAATTCATGAGTTATTTGAAAACAAAATTGTTTTAATTAGGTATAGGTGTTTACGTACACTGTAGTCATCTGTACCATCCTATACTCTCTGTCCAGCGAGAGAACTCACCAATGCTGCACATCTCTACTCGACACCCTGCCTTCGTCAACGGTTCCACTATGACAGGGATAGTTGCGTAGGGATGTGGAGAAGAACCGATTTTCGTAGGGCAGTAACATGTTCTCTCGCTGGACAGAGTATTAAATATATTATAAAGAGACAGCGGCGCATAGGCGCAATTTTAGGGTGTGCTTATCACCCCAAATTTTGAATTCAGCACCCCAAAATTTGTTCATGTTAATTTACATTTTAGGGTGATTTCCATAACCATAAAATAACATGTGAAAAAAATCCCCAGATTTTTCAATGAAATTACGCTCCTGCAGCGGCGTACGTGGGACAGCGCATATTTTGTTTGTCCTCGATGTATTCGAAAACTACCTATACTTAACCAATTTTGATGTGCAGTATTTTATCGCGATCCAAAAAATCTCTACTCTCAAGGGGTAGTTTGACCTTAGGCAACTTGTGAGTATACGGCCGAACCCGAGTCCTAAGTAGTAAGTGGTGCCTAAAATTAAAATATAGCCGTAGCGCTATATTTTCAAAACTCTTATCGAAAAAAAAGATTCATTACAGAAGGAGATAATAAAAATATAATTTGAAAACCATAAATATAAGTTCATTTTTTGAGGTTCGTTTCGTTAAAAAATTATAATTTTTAAAAATCCGTTTAGGTATATATTATATAGACTCGTAATTTATATGTATACTGTGTCGTACCACGTAGGTACCTATATATATTCTGAAGTTATATTAGGAAGTAACCCGATTGCGTGATTAATGATTATATAACATTTATTGCTAAACAGTAACCAATACAATATATTATTATTACTATGTACTTATAACATACCTGCCTGCTATACATCACTAATTGAATAATGTAATTCTATATGCTAATATCGAAAGTCTGTGAGGGCGTTAATCCTATATCGGCTTTTTCTATAAAATGTTTACTGTCCGATGCCAATTAGTAAGAGAGCTTTTACATAAATGTATAATATTATGCACATATTATATAAACTTTATTAAAACCCATCACGTCGTCATCATCAGACGGACAGTGTATTGGGGAAAAAGATTAACAAAACGCGCTCTGGTGGAAACAATTTGTACCTTCCAATTCGGGATGTATAGATATAGTTTTATATTGGTTATTTTACTTTTTATAATAAATTAATTCTGGTATCGAAACTTTATACGCTTTTATAGTTAACTGTATACTTTGGTAAGTACAATTTCTACTAATATTATCAAATACATTCAAATACACTTCACTTAAAGCAAAAGATATGCGAAATTTCGGGAAAATACATACAATCTCCCGACTCCACGTAGGGGGGAACCCGCCTAACCATCAGTACGATAGGCGTCGACAGCGCTCCCAGTGTTAATCTGTATTTCCAATAGATTGTTAATCTAATAATTGGAATGACGTCGCGACCACTATTTATACGTTATATAGGTTAGATACCTATACATATTATACTTTGTTCATGTTTGTTCAACCCTAATAACGAGGCTATAATATAAGTGCACTATAAAACCAATCGTGGGTATTTATAAAGGATAAGACTTAAATGTAGGGTGGATAATATTAAATTACGTAGGAAAGTATTTTTGGCACGCTGATAAAATCAATGACGGTTTTATACTCGCGCCGTATTTCGATGTAATTCGGCAAAAGGCTTTCGTATGTTTTTGATAGTTTCTCGGAGGGCTTTTTGTGTCTCTCATTGCCTTTTGGGGAAGTTAAAATGCTTCAATTCCAACTTCAGCATCTTACCTGATAGGAAAGTTGGTACTTCGGGGGCCAAAGTACTTTTTAAAAGCGTATAGAAAAACCAAACAAATTTAATAAAACACGGAAGTTTTTACACAAAACCTCTTTTTGACAAAATTTATTTTGTTTTTCAGTGTTACTCGGAAACCGTAGGTACTTTAAATTTTCACCAAATGTTTATATGACTATTTTTTAACTATTCATTGACATTTGAAATTTTATTTTACCTATACCTATATTTTAATAAAAAAAATTGTATGGGTCCAAATCTTGAAACTTTGATACGAGGTTCCTTATATAAGTAGTTATAATAGCAATTCAAAAATATTCAATTTTTATAAAAGCACTTTATGTTAAATTTACTAATTATAAAAGTTTAATTTAAAATTACTAAAATGTTGAAATAATTTCCATAGCCCCTTTTTTCCAAATCTATTATATTTAATACACAATTGTAAGTAATTCCAAAACTACTTATTCAAATTTTGAATTAGATGCCTACATCCAAGTATTCAGAAAAATTATTCACTAAAAAATGTACAATAGAAAAGGCGGGGGATTGTTATTTGAAAACAGAAGTTTGTATCTCCACAGGACACTCCTTGAGTATAGGTAGAAACAAAAAATCTCGAGAATTTTAAAATATGATCTTTAGGTATATTTAATTACAGCAAAAATCATATTTTGTTAAGCCTCGTATTATTGAAGAATAAAATGTGGGGAGAGCATGTTTGGTGAATCTCCCTGAATTATGACGCCCGTTCTCCGCTGTATCTCAATGTAATATAGGTAGGTACTATACTATAGTATACTACCACGAATTCCGGTTAGTCAGAATTTTAAATAATATTAAATAGTTTCTAATAATTTGCAATAAACTTCATATTCCCAACAGTCCCAACTAATTATTTTATCCTGTTATACTAGCTATAAGTTATAACCCCATGGAATTTATATGAAACGTTGTGTGCTTATATAATAGGTATAATGACCGATACTTTAATAAACTTAGATAAATTTTAAGATATGTACTTTTAAATTTTGAGCGAATATAATTTTCAATTGGAACGATTAAAATAAAATACAATAATGAACCGAAATAACACAATAAATAGGTAATATTGGTCGAATAACGCAGCACAGGACAATTAGAGCAAGTTTATTGCATCATGTTAAAAATGGAACAAAAGAGCCAGTGACGAGAGCTAAATTTCCTAATGATAATATTAAATATAAATTATCTTGTCCAGTGTTTAGTTTGTATAGGTAATGCAATTCAATTACTGCAATAATTATAATTTGTTAAATTTATTTAATTTAATGTTTTATAATATAATTGCAGTGTTTCAGTTTATTTTATTTTGTAACACATGCGGCCTATGCGTTAACTGAATTTTTATGTAACCCTAAGACGATAATTTGATATTACACAATATGGACATTAATATGGTAGCTGTATACGTATTTTAAGGGTATCTATATTATGCTTACTGATATTTAAATTCGTTGACGGCCACCGACAAGTGTCTGGGAAATTCCGGACAACTGTACATGTTTCTGTCGTCCTCTGGCAACATGTCCACGTCATGGAAGACATAGCAACCGTACAGCCCTTTATGCCAATCACCCTCACCACGTAGGCCGTACGTACGGTAAATCGTCAAAAAAGCCGCATTCATAATTGCCCCTTTATTGAACGTTGCATTGTTGACCTAAATATAGACAACAATTTTTTTATTGCCGTAGTTCATATAATAACTTTTTAGTTTTTACTGCACTTTTTAATAAGTAACTACTTAAACAATATTCGTATAGTAAAAACAATAATAATAACGTATAGTATATTATATAATAATGTTATTAATATTTTCACGTATGAGAAATGGCAGAAAACATATTATGTCATCGTGATGATGAGAAAATTATTAATATTATTTGGAATAAATCATATAATGTTTAGATGTACCATGTACCTATACTAGCACCAAATATACCAACAAGCAATAAATGTATTAAAATTTACAAAAAAATAAATATTTCTCCAAATGTTTGCTCTTACTTTTATAATATAGACCGAACAATAACGATTTGCGTTTACCTAAATGGAAACTATAATTTATATTATAATTATAATTATAATATATTATAATAATTATATAATTTTTATTCAATTTTGTTTAAATCTATCTCTAATTCCTTAATAAATTTCTCGACTACGTAATATTCACTCGTGATTATGAGCTGCAAGATAATAATAAAATAGTAAAATAAAATACTCGACAAATAACTAATGTATAATAATATGCAAATGGCGTTTAAATGCTAAATGGTTAATAATAAATAGATAAGATATTTGCAGCACACTTCATGCTCATACTATGTATATACGATATACTCATAATATGTAGGTACCTATTGTACCTATACAAGTCGCACATCATTCGCCTCGTATATTTTGTGTACCTGTTCGACGACAAATATTTTGAAATCCAACTGTTGTCTTTTCAACACCGGTATGAGCCTGTACAACAATGTCCATAAATGATCCTTTCTGTCCCTGTATGGTATGATGATGCACACCGAGTGTCTGGCTTTACAATCATCCGGTGCCCAAGAACCGCCCACGCCCATTGACCCAACCGCGTCCACGATCTCCTCTTCGGTCATATTAACGGCGACGCTATCCAATTTCTCAGCACCGTCTACAATTTTGAAATTCAAACAAAACATTAGTTAATTACTTTAGTCTATAACACATTCCATCGGTTCATTCCGCATGTCCTTGTGTAACATTAATTTATTGTCATTTGTCAATAACAAAACACATAACACTGGTATACCATATCATTGGTAGGTATAGGTAGTTACACTAGGTAGATATGTATTAAATATCCGTATTCGAAAAATATGATAAGAATATAATTAATTCTATTACTATACTAATATAATCTCATCGTAGAGATGTTTAATTTTAACAGTAATGCTTTTGTTAATCGTCTAATCGGGATACTAAAGAATGACCATTGATCATATTTATTTCAACTATTTATTTTTCTTTCTATATTTAGGTAAACTAGTTTTCGAATGTGAAGAACGTTTCATTTTTTTTTTTTATATGGTAACCTAATGGTTGAGTTATAGCATTTTGAATGTAGCATATTATAAAACAAAATAAAACACTATTCACAATAATACATCGATATATTCTGTGATGTCACTAATGGTTTACAAATAAACTGATTAGGGTCACATGGTATATACATGGTTATAATTGTAAATATATTTACAGTTGAGTCTTGATAACTCGAATCTGGATAGGAATAAAAAAAAATTCGAGATATCGCGACTTGATTGTATAATACGTGTTATTATCTAAGTGGCCGCTAATTATTGTATTTAATTAAATTATATTAATATTAAATAATAGGTATTTTATTTATTACCGACTTTACGTCCACCGGCCACCGACGTGTATGCGTCAAAGTCAAACTCAATTTCAAAATAAAACGATTCTACGTTTGTTCTATTTTAAAAAATATGTCCAATATAGTCTTGAACATTTCAATGATTATCGATTATCTATGATCCATATTATTCATCCAGTCAGTAATGTAAAAGGCAGCCCTCCTAGTGGCCTCGTATTCAGCGGTACCCAGGCAAACAATAAATATATTTCTCAAACTACAAAATTATAAATGAATGTTTTATTTAAAAACTTAAGGGGAGTGGAGCGCGATTAATTTTCGGTCGAAAAAATAGCTCATGACTTCAATCACTACGCCCAATATAATGTTCTTATATTAACTTTGAAAGCAGATTTGAATTTGTCACTAAATTATCTATATGCTTTGACATTTTCATTTTTCTGATTTTTATTTTTTTTTTACTTAGAAATTTACCAACAAAAAGAGTAAAAATAGATCATATTTATAAAATATTATATATAATTCAAATAAATACATTGATATAGAAAAATGAAAAATGTACGACAGTCAAAGCATGGTAAATTTAGAGGAAAATTCAAATCTGCTTTCAAAATTTAAATCGGAACATCCTACTGAGCGTAGTGATAGAAGTCCCTTTGTAGTATTTTTTGAAAAAAAATGTTTCTAATTTTATGAAGTAATATGGTGACATATGCATGCGCGTAGGTAAAATGACAGACGTACATATTATCCGGTCTGCACTATGATGCCCCTAATCCCTATACAACGTAATCGGTACTACGAATTACACACACTATTACACTAATATTCATTTACTTTCAACACATTCACAAGACCCTTATGAACTGAAATATAAAATACCTAGTTTTTACTCCTTAGAATGAATTACACTACAGCCCCCTTAACTTAATTTTAATACTTCTGTATAAAATGTTAACTTGAAGTGAACGCGTTATATATGTTACAAAAGTAGATAACTTATTCAATTTAAAGTTAGTGGTTAAAAAAAGTGACAAGTTAGCCCTTAAGATATTATACTTACATAACACTGGTGGTATTTTTGGGCACCATGGTTTTGGTCGACATGGTTCTAATCGTTCTGAAATTATATTTGATTTTTCTGCATTCCTTTGCAATTCCGCTAGTTTTCCCGAACAATATCCGTTAGCTTCGTTCTTCAACTGAGTGACGAACAAGTGAAGGTTTGGTGGCTTCGATTTCAACAAACGTTCTAACTGGAAATCTTTATTCTGTGCACTGCTAGCTGGCTAATTTTCAAAGTATATTATTATTTATTATATTATTTAAAAAAATTAAATAGGTTTTAATTAAAAAATGCCATAAACGTCTATATATTATATTTACGAAATAATACTTACATCTGGTTTTAATTTTGCCACATGTAAGCTGTTGACCTTCAGAGAATTTCGTTTTTGTAAAGTTGGAGCCTGTGAAATGATTAATACAAACATTTACGTATGATGGGTACACAGAATATATACAATGCTTAAAAAATACTACGAATTAGATCCACTCGGTAAAATATAAAGCTATACGCAAATAATATACTGTTTGTACCAATACATCAATGACGTAATCATCATTTAATTTTTTTTTTTTACTTTGAAAAATGTTAATTGGACACGGAATTAATAATGAAAATGTTCACAATGTTATAAACACTTAAAATGTCAACCAGGACTGAACAATGAATAGTTTAGTTTTTAAACTGTTATATCGTTTAAACTTTAAAGCAATTTTTAAATTTTAATTATAAATTATAACTCATAATAGGTATATATATATTATAATATACATAAATATGTAAGTAGTAGAACCTCTAACTAGTCCAAATAACTATTTTTCATGCATACAGGGCAGTTGGACAGGCCTTGATCTATATCAATTTATAGATACAATTAAAAAAGTGTATCATTTATATTTTAAACATTAATTTGTTGTAATTTTTACTAACTACTTAGTACTTATATATTGGCTTACGTCGAATAAAAGAATTGAATTTTCAACAAATTAATGATAAAAATTCAATTTTCAAAGCTGAATTTGATAAAAAAAAAAAAAAAGTAAAACATTATCTTCGAAACACTCTGTCTCAAGAAGAAGTCACCATCTTATCTATAAAAAAAGAAATGTCTGAACGACTAAAATATAATTATGTTATTGACACATTTGCTGATTTAAAAAGTAGGAAGGTTAATTTATAGTATATTTTATATTGTTTTACTATATTAAATATAGTTATATTTGTATAGGTATGGATATTGTTAAATATTAACCATTTAAGTTTATGACATGTTCTATCATTAATTTATTTAACTATTCATATTGTTGCAGGACTTGTAACTTATCGTTATTTATAAGTTTATTTGGGCCCTTGCCTCTTTAACCTATATAAATGATAATGACATTTTAGGCCTCACGATTTTATTCTGTCTGAGCCTCGCAAATTACCAGGAAGGCACTGCATGTTTAATGTATACTTTGAATTTTGTCAAAATCAGAAATTAAGTCTATTTAATAAAAATTGTGCTTAAGAATGCTGTAACCTAATTCTCAAGCTTCTTGACTTAGAAACAAAAGTGTTATCAACAAAAAGTCAAATAGATCAGACAACATTTTTTTTAAATATTATCATGTCGAATAAATATATTTAGTGAATCTTTCAAATATCTTTTATTATAAATAATTTTTTTTTTTTTGTTTTTTCCATGATTTTTTGTAAAAATACCAGGAATTTTTTCTTGACCTTTTCTCTCCCCCACCCCAAAAAAAAAAAAAAAAATAAAATATTATCAATCAAATCCAATTTTATACCATAAACCACACTTAAAGTTGAAAGTTGAAGAATTTTTCACTGCTTTAAAAGGTTGGACACAAAAAAAACCCGTCATTGTAAAAGCAATAGCTGGTACATCAATCGCTCCGCTCGGAATATGTAAAATGCAATGTGGAACTGTAGCGTATTTAGGTCTTTGTCATGGGGGGGGGGGGGATATGATTTTATCCAGTAACCCCGCTTTTAAAGCTAGAGGACTTAAGTCAGGACTCCGAAAAACTGTGCATATTATATACTGTCTAAAAGGGGGGATTGATCCCCATGATCCCTCCCGTAAATACGCCACCGATGTGGAAATAAATGTCTTGTTTGGACATCAGCTATCGTCCACGAACGTTTTTAACAAAAATACGTTACGATTCGCAGACCTAGTATACGCCTGCAGCTACATAATAAGCGATTATTATTTTAAATGGCACTCACGCGAGTTATAGCTATGAAGCACATGGCGAAAACGACGAGCAACACTAAAACGAACGGAAGCACCTTGACTGTCCATGCCCAGATCTTTGCGGTCGGCGTGTAGCGAAATACTCGGGCTCTCTGCACTCTCACTACCACCATGACATGAAATAATAAGCCTCATGGCTCGCCTGACATGGACGCGATCCTCGAGGACACGCGAAACCCGATGAATAATATAATATTATATTATAACGCAATATACGATATGCCGTATACTATATCATCATAATGCCGTGTGCCGTCGCAGACGCAAACGCCGTTGATCTCGGCGACGGTTTCCGGTCGGGGAGACGAGACGGGAGCAGCAGCAGCAGCAGCAGCTGTGGCGGCGGCGTGGTCATAATATAGCGCGCGTACGGGTTTCGAATGGCGGACGAGCTCCCGATGCTAAAAACTATGTCGAACAGACAGGCACGTCATACCGGAATACGGTATATTTGTTTTGCAGTCGTCGTCGTCGATCAGCAATGGTTACACACGGTTATAATGGCGGTATTCCTATACCGTTATTATGGTTGGCAGTTGTTCCACCGCAGCGTGCACACAGAGGACTACGACTATCCCGTTGAAGTGTTGAACGCGGTCGCGCACATGCTTATTGATTTTTCTCGGCCATATGACCGGCACCAATCCCGGGCCGCACGAGCACGACACACGCGAATAGTTTAAGACGTGTGTACAGGGCGATTACAATAATAAATAAACGTATTTGTTATTATGCATCGCGCCATTATTGGTATTATAATCGAGTGATTTTTTTATGCATAAGCGCCATAGGTAACCATTACCGTTTTCCACCGATCATTGGTATAGTTTTTTGCTCTATGGTATAGTTCTTTACTCTATGGTATAGTTCTTTACTCTATGGTATAGTTACTGTAGTACTATGGTTTACTGTAATACTATAGTTTACTACAGTTTTTGCCACGGCTTTAGATAGAATGGTTGCACAACGAGTCATTATTTTGTGATCGCTAATAATTGTCCTTATCAAAAATCTGTTAAAAGTTACGTTGTAGCGCTATCTAGTTACTTACATAAACATCATCAATATTGTATTCTTATGGAAATATGGAAAATGCGAATATTATAATATTGTAATTCTAATTAACAACCGCAGGGAACGTTAGTAGTAGTTTTTACTTTTTCGTATTTTAGATAAGAATTCTCGTACACCCATACATAATAAAAATAAATCAATTTATTATCCATGCGTACACCGCAGTCACATGCGGTCCATTGGTGCAAATAGGGAGGGGGACTTGGGGGGACTTAGTCCCCCCCCCAAATGTCGGTCAAGTCCCCCCCGTCACCTGCCTTATCATGAATATGAAATTTGTATACGCAATTGAGTCTCTCGAACGACAGTCATCCGAACTAACGACCGTCATCGTTATCGACATTTTTTGCCCGTATTATTTTTAGGCCCGAGCACACAGACCCCGCGTTCTTTGTGCTAGGGCATTTTTATTATTGAATGACACCCGTCTTCTCATTGTTAATGTAAAAATAGAACACGAAATATTATATTATCAATATTAACATCGAAAACCATAATAATTATTTTCAAAATGGATAAAATATATATTAAACTATAATACAATTTTGTTCATACTTTTGTATTGCGTTACCACCTCTTTTTATGGGGAGTCGCCGTCTCAAAGACTCCCCTGACGAGCCGCCACTGGCATTAGACACTTTAAATAGGTGCACTCGTCCTCTGCACAGCCGTATAGGTTGTGTCCGGTTTTTTTTTGTATATTTGTTTTCCAAAATACAACCGTAAACCTTAATGGTATAGTACATGGCCTGTTAGGTTAGGTTTTAGTAAACGAAAAATATTAAATATCACGACAGTATAATGTTGATAATATAGGACTATAGGAGTTAGTACAATTAAATTAAAAGTTCGTTATTATCGTGAGTTGTTTAAAACGTGGTTTGTTATATCTTTGAATGATTCACTTCTCGTTCGAGAGAGTTTTTTTTCGTATTATTTACATGAGTTTTTAAAGTTAATAGTAATGTTTTATGATTTTAAAATGTTTTATATGTATCTTGCTATTATATTATTCTAATTTTTCACGCTACATTGAAAAAGTTTGTTTTAAAATTATAGTATAATAACTCGGAACACGTTCATCTAATGAGAGTTTCCTCGTGTGAGCCATCTTGTGTTTTTAATTATCATTATATTTTTGGTTTTTAATAGGTAATGGTCTAGAATAATAATGGAATAATCAGCAGATGGCGTCCTATGGTTCGTTGTAATAGATTACTACTACTATCATAATACTATAATATTTTGTACAATAAATTGTATTCCTTAAAAAGGTTAGTAAATTGATGTTGCTCTGCTGTACAGTAAGTTATAAGTGAGTCACTGTAATGGATGGTGTTAAATTTGAATTCAATGATATAATATACAATAGGCAATATGTAAGGTAATAATTAAGTAATAATGTATAGATCGATGTTATATGGCTCGTTATATTTTTTACAGGTAGATGGAAAACATATACGGATTGAGTGCCCAAAAAGTAGTGGTTCGTTATATTATAATTATAAACACTTTTTTCCACTGATTTGTGACTCCAATTTATGCTTCCGAATCATCGATGTAGGGTCATTTGGTAAAGAAAGTGACAGTAATGTGTTTAAGACGTCAACGTTTGGTAAAAAACTTTATGGCGATAAATTAAACTTTCCACCTGAACAATGTCCACCGAACGATGAACTTGGTTCACCACAACCATTTGTTCTCGTGGCCGATGAAGCTTTTGCTCTTCACAAGAACCTATTACGCCCGTTCCCAGGTAAAACCTTAAACGAAAAAAGGAGAATTTTTAATTACCGTTTATCGAGGGCCAGGCAATACATCGAATGTACCTTTGGCATCATGTCTAAAAAATGGCGAGTTTTTCAAACAAATAGTTTGGTTGAGCCAGATGCTGCAGTTATAGTCACAAAAGCCTGTTGTGTGCTACACAATTTTGTACGTCGCCGTGATGGCTACAGTGTTAAAGATACCATGAGTAGTTCCTGCATGACGAGTGTTCAAAAAAGAGGAGGAGGGAACATTCAAAAAAATGCCAAAGACGTCAGGGAGTATTTTGTAGAGTACGTCAATAACCCGAACCATGCACTTGACTGGCAAAATACAATAATTGGCAAATAATATTAAGCAGATATGTTTTAAAATTGAAATACTTTTCTTAAAACATTAAAAATTATAAAATCTATAATTTGTTTCTACTAAGGTGTACTGGTTTTTAATAACCAATTTATTTGTTTAATTACTACCCTAGTATTTATAATAATTATATTTTTTTATTTTACTACAATAATTATTACTTCTTATTGGAATAACTGATAAAAATAAATTATTTATTACATACTTTTTTCTGTTTTTTTTTTTATCGTCCATTTCGTCAAAATTTACTGTACAAGCTCGAGCCACGTTGGTCCATCCTACATGGAGAGCCTGGAGATCGTGATGACTACTTTCTTCTATATTTCAAATAAATACATTGTAATATGGTATTGAATAAATAAAAAAATATTTTAGTCGTTTAATAAGTAAAATTATACAATATAGATACTTACGCTTATTCCAGATACACTCATCAGTTTGTATCACTGCTATAAACTCTTCAATGTCAAACATATTTAGAAAAACGTTGAAATTATCTAGGAATGAAATTATAGTATCTAGTATCAACTCGCTTCAAAAATAATTTCGTAAACGGCAAATTTCAAAAACCGCCAGCGGGTCGCGGTGATCAAATCGCCTGCGTGGGACAGGTCTATTGAAAAACCATAGTTTAATTGTAGCTGGCAGACGCGGTTTTCCGCTCAGGAATTGACATGACGGCGGCGCGGTTTTGCATGTATGAATATGCCAATTGAATAACCATTGTTTAATTGTAGGCGGTTATCCGCTGCGGATAAAAATCGCTACCGCGCGCGACCAAACCGCTCAGTGTGTGTAACCAGCTTTACATGGAAAGTAAAAAGTTATTCAACATTTTCAATTACAAAAATCCACAACTACGTCTACAAGTTCTACAGTTTCTACAAAAATAGATGTTGATGAAAATTTATCGGTTTCTATCACTACTGCTACCAACACCTATGTTGTCAACAGCGATGATGAATCTAATACCGATAATACCACAAGTGGAAATTTAGAGCTTAGCGATTTAAATTCCGGACCTAAGAGGCCAATTTTAAAAGTAAGTACTTTTTCAAATTCCCTTTTCTTATTGTATTGGTCTTAATTTATATTTATGCAATTTTTAATTTTAAGTTGTAATTACTAATTGGGTAGGTAGTTGATTACTTCAATGTTTCTAGGTATTTCTAAAAACTAAATTTGGACAACAAAACAGATCATTTTCCTGTACATACTATAAAAAATGCTCATGGATTGAGTATAGCTTAAAAATGATGCCGTTTTTTGCTACGCTTGTCGCTTATTTTCAAATGACTCTGGCCATGTTGAACAAACATTTATTAGTTTTGGATTCAATAATTGGAAAAAAGTAAGTTTTTAATAATAAGTTTTAGATTTTAGAATTCTATACAATTAACTCTATATCTGGGTATACACTGTATGTCTGTATATTCTGCAATACATCACTACTTATTATTTCTTAACCATTAATGAGTTTTTATTTTATTGTTTTAGTTAAGTGGTTATAGAGATTCAAGGTTAATTGTACAAAACTTGAATTGGATAATAGTTGTACACATAATTTAACTGCAATGTCTAAATGGTCAGGTCACAACTCAATGCAAAAAAATAGATCTGTCAATAACAAAATTGTTTCTGCAAGTATGCAACAAGTAAAAGAAAACAGAACCTACATGATGCAGCTAATTAAAATAACATTGTTTTTAAGTAAACAAGGAATTGCTTTTAGAGGCCATACAGAAAACGAGCTTTCTATAAACAAAGGTTTGTATTTCTAAAGTTCTAAATATGTTTAAATATTCTGATTTTAAAATTATAAAACACATTTTAGGAAATTTTAAAGGAACATGCCTTATGGTTGCTAAATTTGATGAAATATTTGCAAATCATCTTCACTCCAAAACCAACTACACAAGTTGGTTAGTGGAGAACACTATTATTGATGTATGTGCTAAGAAAATGAATGATATTATTTGCAATGAAATTAAAGAATGTGGCATATTTAGTGTAATGGTGGATGAACCAAGGTAAACATTAAACTTATTGATAGTTTATACACCCTATAAAAAACAATTATGCTTATATTTATATACTTTCTAGATCTTTCAATGAAGAGCAGCTTTCTTTTTGCATACGATATACAAAAAATTTAGATGTTGTTGAACGATTTTTAACTTTTCTAAATGTATCAGAAAAACAAGATGCTGATTCTTTAAGTACTATTATGTTCAATTATTTGGATGCAAGTTACATTGCTGAAATACCAATAGTCGCAGTCATACAACGGAGCTAGCGTGATGTCGGGCCGATTTAATGCAACAAAAAGTAAAGTTGAGACACACATGTGCCATCTATACTCACTGTATGGCACATATAGAGTAAATTTAATTGTAATTGACATGTTAAAGATAGTTTAGGTAAAGAAAAATATTTTTCATTATTTTAAACTTATCATAACTATTATATTATGTACATTTTTAGGAAACCCGATATGTGTTTGACTGTCTTCGATCCATATATATTCATTTTTCTATGCCAACAAACAACTTCCAGTTTGGCAATAATAAACATTAAAAGAGAAGTATCAAATCAGCTTAAAGCTGAAGATATACTAATTGAGTATGTTAAGACCAATAAAAGGTTACAATTATAATTTGTTGTTTGTTTATTTTGATTGATATATGTATAGGTATATTAAAATAAATGTATAAAATATGTATTACTATGTTAGGTTAGGTTAGGCTGTAAATATGTTGGGATAAGCATCTTGAAGACCATTTTTAAGAATAAAATTTAAAACTTCATGCAAACGAACATTTATTAATTAATTATCCAATTGAATTACGTGTTGAGTCAAACTATCCAACTCTAAAATTAATTTATTTTTGTTAATATCTTTTTCATATTTTAGCATGTTTTAGATTCTGAGCGGAGCGATAAATGTATTGATTTTACAATGGTGAGAGTTTTTTATTTTTATTTTTTTTTTTTGTGCCTGCCACCACTGTTTGGGGCAGTAAAACTCCTTCAATTTGCTTCAACAGTATCTTGTTTGATGAGAAAGTGAATCTAGTTGGAGCATTTGGGAGATCAAATTTTAAAATTTGCTAAGGCCAAAGAATGCAATGAATTATATTTCTTCCACCACCACTATCTAATGGGTTTTATTTTCACCAGACATACAAAATCATCAATGAATCTATACTGTAAATTCAATAATATTAAGTTTATTGATTAGGTAAACAAACAAATAGCAAACAAATCAATATGTTTATTTTAATTTAAAAAAAAAAATACTGACCATATTATTATTAATATGTTATTAGTTATAATAACTAAAAATATTATAGGGTAATAGCAGGTTCTTATTTACCTATTATTTTCAATAAATACTTTGGCGAGTTTATTCAATATCAAGATTGTACAGAATTACTTTTATTTAAGAATTTTATACATTACTACAGTTTGTTCAGTTTTAAATATATTTAAAAAAATCTAATACTCATTCCACATTCACTAAGTAAATACGTTGATTATACTATGCATAAATTATATACCTAGTTTATATTTAATATATAAAAAAAGTAATATTAAGAAAATAGTACATCCAATTTATAGTATGCTGATAATATAAATATATAATGCAGTAAAATAAAACAATATTTATTTATGATTAGAATAAATTATAATAATTGTATTCAATAGTTGCGGGTGATGCATTATCTTCCATACAACTATGGGCACAATGTTTTGAAGGTTCCTTCTTTTAGATTCTATAATAACACATAAAATAAAACCCATTGTAAATGGATGTAAATTCTTAAATTAAATATAGTACAGCATCATAAATTGAAACAAATAATATTAATAAATACAATTAAATCTAGAAAATAAATATATAATAATAGAACTAAGCAAATTACAAAATACAATGGAGAACATAAACTGTTTCTGATCTTGGATTTTTGTTCATTCTTTTATTTTAAACCAAGCTATATGTATTCAAAAAATTAATTTTCAAATACTCTAAACTTTTTTTTAAAAAAAAATATAAAGACATCCTTGTGCACAGTTTTTTTCTCCTTTACGAAATTCGATTGAAAATAAATATTTATTACAACAGTATAACAAACTGCAGTAAGAGTTAGGAAAATTGAATTGCTATGTTGCGTGTGTATGACAGGACCAACGACTATTGTGAGTAGTGTCCTAATGAATATCATATAACCAAGCCCCATATCCAAAAATTAAGATATACTATAGTATATTCATGTTCATAAAATCATAACTTATAGCTTTAATAAAGGTTATTTAAGAGCAACAACATGCTAAAAATTCATGTAAGCGATTAAATATGCACTAAAATTATTAAAATATGCAAAAACATTAAGTATAAAAAAAAACTATAATATTATATCAGAATTATTTATTGCATATTTGCGTCATAGTAATCAAATGTTTTGAAGGCTACATTACTGAAATATTCACAAAAAAAAAGCAAAATAGCATGTTTAAATACTTAAACATTGAAATGTCCAAAATTAATTTTTGTATTTACCTTCTTGGTTTTTGAAACAAATCTATAGCTCACATTGACATCTCTAAGACCTCTAAACAAAATGACATATGTGTTCCTTGTTAGTTGAGCTATAAGATTTGACCATCTACAGTTTATAAATAAAACAAAATTTAGAACTGGCAAATATATTTATACAATGATTATTTTTTATACTCTATCAAGCATGTTGTTTTATTATATCATGCTTCAGTAGCTACTCACTTATTTTTTTAACATTTAAGTTGTTCTTTAGTCTTTACCATTTTCTCAGATTTTGTTTGCAAAAGTAATGAAATCAGTTCAAGTGATACATGATGGGTAGTTGTTATAATTCCATCAACCAACTCTTAAAATAAATAAGGATTTTTACAACCGGTATTTTTATCACATTAAAAAGTTATTTTTCTAACCAGTATATAAAATGCTTGTAATAATTGAATGCATTAATTCATACAAATAGATAATAAATCATCAATATTTTTGCTAGTGAATAACCTGAAAAAAAAATAATACAGAAAAATTTAGATTAAACTAGAATAACAGTAATTGTCTCAATATTGTAAACATTTTTAAAATGTTAAAAATTTAAATACATACATGTTAGTTAAGAATTTAATCTAAGAAATAAATAACTAAGTGTAAAATACATAGAGTGCAGATAACTGTTACATTTTTTTTTTGTCATTAAAATAATAATCTTTAACATACAAAAATTTATTTTACCTTTTCCTATCTAAATAGGCTATTAACAAAAGTATCATAATGAAGGAACGGCATACATTTAGTTTGCGCGATGGAAACATATTAAGTAAATTTCACACTTTACAGTCTACTCTAATAATATGTACTAATATTGATTATTGATATTTAGTTTCTTGCAATAAAATGATTCAACGAGTATAAAAAAATTATAAAAGATTGGCATAAATTCACTATAGCTACCCAGCACATTTTTGGAATTTTTTTCGAAATATACGTATTTCGACGAGTTAAGAACAATGGTGCAAAAAAAAATTTACGGAAACTATTATTTTGGAAATTATAGTCATCCAAAGTTTGCGATTTTGGGTTTAATACGCATGCGCGCAATACTACTTAATGTCGCGCGGAGGACCTTGAGTTTAAACAATAATATACTTTTGTGACTTTAAAAGACTGACCATAAGGTGGTTTTACACAGCAAATCGGGGGAAATTTTCGATTTTTTTCTCCAAGTGCAGCGCAGCGAGCGAGTGGCAACGCTAGTACATTATGTGCTTTTTAAACAACCTTGTTTAATTCCGAGGCCTGCCCAAGGTGGTTTAATACAACAAATCGAAGCATATTTTTGATTATTTTGTTAAAAAACGTAAAAAAAAAATGTGTTATAGCGCGTAGCGTGTGGCAGTCAAGTAGCGTTGCGCGCATGCGCAAAAACATGAAATCGCAAATTTTGGATGGCTATAACTTCCAAAATAATGGTTTCCTCAGTTTTTTTTTGCACCATCGTTCTTAAATCATTGAAATACATATATTTCGAAAAAAATGTGCTGGGTAGCTTAAGTGAATTTGTTACGAATTTATAATTGTTATTATAATATAAGCGTATCAGTGGCGTATTTACGGGGAGGGTCCATGGGGTCCGGACCCCCCCCCCCCATTGGCTCCATAAATACGTATCTAAAGTTTAATATATTTAATATATTTTTATATTCTGTGCAAATATAAGTTGTAACAAAAATGTTATTTTTTTATGTAATCGGGAAAAAAAATGTTATCATAAATTGTATGTTAATTTTGTGTTATGTTAAAATGTCTAAAATAACAACATTTTTCACGAAGACAGTGTCTACTACAGCTACTGTGTCATTGTGTACGCCTGGTAGTAGTGAGACTGTATTTTTTACTTTATTCGCATGTGGTTTGTATAAATGATAGAAATAATGTTGGCTTATGTAATGTGCTTGGTCTGATCAGCATTTTTGCTGTGCTGTTATAATGAAAAATGAACACTCACAAATTACATTAATTGACACATTTATAAGTATAAATAACTTAATTACTATGCTTAATGACTAAAGACCGGATTTATATTCTCTTAAAATACCTAAAATATGACGCTAATATTCTCCAAAAAACCTTCAAATATTCTCATGATATTCTCCTAAAAATTTAAAAATTATGCTAAAATATGCAAAATATGCAAAAATAATCAATTAACATCATTATTTGCCTAAATATGCATTTTTCTATTTTTTTTTTCTATTTTTTTTTTACTATTTTAATAGTGAGGTATTAATTAGGTATTAAAAGTTGCGTATTGTAATGGAATACTATTGCACTTTAGTAAGAGTTGGAAATGATAAAAAAAAAAATTGTAAATGTTAAAAATTTTTTTCTGGGGACCGTAATATTAAAATTCAAAATAAATACAAATTTTTTCTCATAATTTACGAAATATTCCAAAATATGCTAAATGGGTTAAATATTCTCTAACCCATGAAATATTCTCTAATATGCAAAATGAAATTTTTTCCACGCATTCAGAATCGAACAAATCGTCCACATTTTCTACTCTCATAAGACTGCATAGACCTAGTAACGATATGTAAAAACATATATATCCGGTCTTTACTAATGACATTTGTTTATTTGTCAATCGTTCCCTAAGTGACGAAGAGAAAATTCTGGTAAGAATAAATCATATTTCATTCTGACTTTCTTTAGAATAATATAACCTAACCTAACCTATTATTAAACTACAAATTGTTTATGCTTTAAATAGATTTCATTTGACTTACTTATTAAATTAATATTGTGGGTAGGCAAATATAATATTATGTTATTCATTTTTAGGTTTTAAAATAAATAATTAACATCAAGATGGATATATGTTAATTCATTGTAATAAATTGAATTTCTATACAAAAATATAAAATATGGTAAATTTATTTATAAAGAGTAGGTAATTGGGGGGGGGGCAAAGCCCCCCACGGATCTGTATTATGAAAATTGTCTGGACCTTCCCCATGAAAAATTCCTAAATACGCCACTGAAGCGTATTATACATTTTGTAATAAACATCATCAGAGAAATATTTGCATATGCTTTTAGTAACTAATTTGTTAGGTATTGAAATTTCAACTATAATATGGAATAGGCAACTTACATATTTTCTTAAAACAATTAATCCAACCAAAATTATTCGTGTACACTTACTAGAAATTGTTCACAGTTAAAAATGATTTATTTCGTTACTTACCAAAGTAAATTTATGACGGTAACTCGGAACATCTGAATTCTGTATACATTCAGAAATCAGCACATCGAAATTCATATTAATTAGGTACTTCGTTTACTTCATGGCTAAATATATATTTAGCTATGGTTTACTTGATCACAAACAAAATTAAAAACCCCCAACACGGCCAGTCACCACAGGCCAAACTCCAAGATTTTCAGTTTTACATTTTAATATCATCATTCATAGTAATATACTAATATCACAGTAATTGATTTTAATAATATCGGAGTCATGACTTAATAAATAAATGTATTTAATCATGAGTAGTTTGATCTACATTCGTAGTTGTATATAATCGGAGAACTTGTATTCGTAGCATTCGACATTCGGAGCGTTATTTTATAGTGGCTGTGGATTATCGTAGCAGTAACTGATATATAGGTATAATTTACATAGAACAATTATTGTGTTTTTCCAACACATGTGTAGATGGCGCTTTTACCACTAGTTGTACCTTTCGGCGGCGTTCGGACAATATTGTGGGTCACTGATAAGGCAGTCGATACCTGTCCAGTATAGTCCGTTCGTCCGTTGATCCATGCTATAAACAAAATATATTATCCAATATCAATCCACCTTGCCTATAAGTTAAGTGCATAGGTCTATATATGATATACCTAACATGTAAGATCATTATATCGTTTGCAAGATATAACCATTGAGTATTAGAGATAATTAAACAATACATAATTCAATTGTAATAACTATAATAGTTGTTTATCTAATATCTATCTCGATGCGTATAACTCACGGAATAAGATATAATTATCCTTGATATGATATGACCATATATTTATATCTTAGTCCGTGGGGTAACTTTAAATTAAAGTTCTCTTGGTTAAAAAAAGTGAAATTTTATTTGATAATCTTTGAAGTTTAAATTGATTCAAAGATTTATGACCCTAATATTGAGGTTTTATGAACCTATGACAATAAAAAGAAGTTTCAGGGTTTCTCAATCTTTTTTCATTCATATTTAACCGCTTTACTTCAAATGTATACTTGTAATTGGAATCCTTAAGTGGATCTGAGTATAGGGCACTTCACTTTCATTAATTTTTAAATAAATCTACAATCGTTTGAATAATTAGTTCCATTATTTGATTTATCTTCTGGAGTTTATATTATTTTAATAAAACACATTTTACAGAACGATAACATGAAATGATTAAGTAAGACTCATAAACCAAATAACAAATTTTTCGTTTTTACTAATATAATATGTTGATAATAATTAATTTGATTAAGTACACATAAAAATAAAACAAAAATTCTATAACAACACAGTTTAACAACAAATCTTACGAATTTGTCTCTTTATTTTTTATGGTTTCACCAGCTTGTTCTTCTTTATTTAAAAATTCCTCATCATCTTTTAAACCTTCTGTATATACTTCTGGATATTGGTCCATGCAAGTCCACATAGCTGTGAACTTTTTCCTACATTCCATACCTTTAGGTTCTTCTTTACTATAATGAAAACACGTAAATGATTCTCTAAATTCAACCCCACAAGGCCCAGTTGCCATTCCTCCTAAACACGGACAATTCCAGTTGATAGAGCCATCTGGAAATATGAGACCCGGTGAGGGTTCTGGTGGTGATAATATGACTTTACTGGGTGACTGGTGATCTTCTTTTGTGGCAAATATGATTGTATCTTTACCATCTTTAATTATTTGTGACATGTTTATGAGTTCTATCTTCTGTGATAAATGATATTAAACACGACGAACCACGATGCACGTTAAATGCAACAGTATTTGAGTTGTGGCGTCCAAATAAAGTAAGCGCTCCACGAAATTTAATGTAAAAATTAGATGGACACCGAATTATGCCTTTTCCAGCTTTAAACCTTAGTACATCAAATTTGACACTTGATCCAAACTAAAAAAAATATAAATATCAAAATTTTTCCAAATATTTTAAGAGACATTAAGATTTGGTTTTGTAGATAAAACAATATAAAACATAATAATGAATTCATAAAATAGTTGGAAATAATATACATTGTATATTATGAGTTTATGACCATATACAACATACTAAAACATTTAATAATTATGTAATTGTAAAATAGTATTTAATTGTAGCATGTATAACCAAAAGTTAAAAGTGCAAGTCTATTTAAATAAACTATGAAGTAAATTAAAAAAATCATTAAATAAAATCTAGTCTATGATCATAGAATATGGTGGACATACCTAAATAAATAAATGTAAGTACTTCAGTAGTTATTTAAATTTAAATTATTTGATATTTAACTAAACATTTCGTTTAAATACATAAATTAGAAACAGTTTTAAATGTATAGAAGTACATATAAGTTATAATTTCAAAAATCTTTTCATTTCAGAATTTGTTTGTTGGAAATATTTGTACAACATAAGAAATTGTTGATCACTTATATTGTAATGAATTAAAAATTAAAATGTATTAGTGTCAGTGAAATTCAAAAATACTGTGGGTGTAGAATGACTACCAGTTTGGGTCATTAAACATTGTAGAAAACAACAATAATAAAAAATTACACAACTTAATACATATTAGTAAACATAATTTTATACCTGGCCAAAAACTTCTTTAAGCGCTTCCTTGATGTAAAATGAAAATTTTCCGTCATCCACGTTTACGTTGTCGCCTTTTCTATCGAGAACATTCCTAGACAAGGAAATAGAATCGGTTAATAAAAAATACAATTTAAATAAGTAAATACTGATTAAGCAAGGGTTTGCGATTCAAAAGTTACTTACAATGTGACTTCTAGGAAGTAATAAGAACACATAATCGATACAGAATACGGCACGGCCCACGATTTAAGATATCTTTAAACGAACGGACTAAGATATTTCGTGTTCAACCCCCACCCCACACATCCTTGTCATGTCCAGTCCTGAATATCTACGTGCGTGGTATACGACCATACGGGTGTGAACTGTGAAGTTAGGGTACCAAAGCCATAGATATTGTAAGACTGGATAGGACATCGGGCTTATCAACTGAGAATAAAGTGATACAATTTTTGAGGTTGTAAGAGTTCCTTAATTATTATTGTTGATTTAAAAAACAAAATCATGAATCATAAATATGAAATAGCGATTTAATTATTTTAATTAAAATTTATTGCATATTATTATTTAATAATCATTATTCATAATATTATAATTTTGTAACCTAACCTCAAAAAGCACTCCAATAGGACATCTCTCTCGTAGATATTGAACTTTCTCTCTTCAGTAAACGTTTTCCGAATATGGGTAAACAAGAATCTATTATCATGTTGGTTTACGGGCTCGTTTCCTAGGTTCAGACATTTAGATCATAGGTAAACGTAAACCGAATCAGCTGATCGAGTTTCGCTTCTAAAATATTGTTCTATGATAAAACTGGCTTCGCAAAGTATACTGTTGCCACAGCTATAGCTTATTGGAATCTAGGAAAAAAAGCCCCGGACAACATTCATTGGAAAAAAAAGCCCCGTCATAAGAAAAAAAAGCCCCGTACCAACTAAATACATTATTCTTTTTTATTATGATTTACATAATTAAATATAATCATAATATAATCATTACATTTATCAATGTACCTAACACTTCTTTAATATAATATTATTTTATTAAAAGGTAACTTTAAAAAAAATTACATCTAGTATATCGTATATGACATTAAACAATAACTAATTATATCACAGTTAAAAAATTATATAACATAAACCATAAATCAAAATATATATAATGTTGTAGAATGTAGATACTTCAGATACCAAGACTAGTTTCCAGATAGAGCCTACATAATTTTTAAGATAAAATCAAATGTCAATTACTTTTATTACCTTACTATACTTTAATCTTTTATATTTCAAATGTTACTATACATATATATATATGGTTATAGAATATACCTATGTCCGAAAAAGGTTAGGTTACCTATATACAAATATTAAATTATAAAATGTACACTATAATGAAAATGCGTTATGTGTTTAATTAGTACGGGGCTTTTTTTTCCTATAGGTGGGGCTTTTTTTACCGTGTTTTGAAATCGGGGTTTTTTTTTCCGGGGCTTTTTTTTCCAGGGCTTTTTTTTCCGAATACCGCTTATTGTAGGGAAAAAAATTATTTAGATTAGCTAAATTGGAAGGATATAAGAAGCTTCTTCATTTATGTGCTACAAATAATATATCTATGAATATTTATTTACCTGTGAAATAGGCCTCTGAAATGATTCTGCTGTTCAATAATTGGTTTGACATCTTCAACACTCAGCACATAAGTTTGATGGCGGTACTCCAAACTATGGAATAAATTTAGAGGATCAAGATGAACTTCCAGATAAAATTACTACTTTTATACTGGAAATGCGAGTATATGGAAAAAAAACCTTGGGTCCTTTTAAAAAAGGTCGTAATTTTATATTTCATAATGAAATATATATTGTTTTATTAATTATTTGTTGATGATTATAGGAATAGTAGTGTGCAATCAATCTTTAAAATCCTTATTAAAATATTTAAAAGATGAACACGGCATCGAGTATATCATTGGTAGAAGGCTGAATCAAGATATAATAGAAAACTATTTAGTTTTCTGAAAGGCATAACAGGTTTAGCGAGTAGTAGTATAACACCTCTGGATTTCAAATACAGGCAAGTGTTTTACGTAGTTTGAATGCATTAATATAACTAAATTTTGTATAACTTATTAAGCATAATTTACATAAAATAACTAAATCTTAAATAAAAATGTATAGTTGTGAATAAAAAATATTTAGCCTGAGGTGATACATTCTGGGTAAACATTCAGATTTTGTTTTAATGAGAATTCAAACTCACGGGCTGATCAAGAAAACAGTTTGACTGAAAATGAGTGTTTGAGTGGTCAAATGTTGAATTTGAGTACATTTAAAACAGATGACCCAACTAAAGTAGCTAACGTACAGTCAAATATTGGTAGTGGATGTACACCAACAATCAGTGAACAGTTCTTTGATCTCCTGAATGAATTTGAAGTAAATTAAAAATATTTTAGTAGAAAGCGAAGTCACACAATCAAACATTAATTGATTAATGTGATTTAGATGGAAGGAAATGAACCTTTTAATTAACTTGAAGAGGATAGTGCTCAATATATAGCTGGCTATATTTGTAATCGGTTTGCCAACAAATTTCCAGAGTTGGTAAAACAAACAGATGATGGTGCTGTTGCAGAAAACTGTTGGAGTCAAGAAGTGGTTTGAAATTACCATCAAACAATTTGATGACAGCAATTAAATTTCTTGAAATCGAATTTAAATTAGTTAATGGTGACAATATTACAAAAAGTAAAAGAATAATGAAGAATATGTTTAATAGATTGACACCAACAATTCAATATTTGTCTATTCCACAAGAAGTTATTGACTGTCTAGTGAGAACACGGACATTCATAAGAATGAATAATCTTAACAAAGAATTAATTTCAGATAAATATCAACAAAAAAAAGTAGGTAGATGGATGTTGCTCTGCTGTAAGGTAGGTTACAAGTGGGTCACTGTAATGGATGGTGTTAAATTTGAATTTAATGATTAAATATCATTGTATAAGAAAAACGATTCTGAGCAAAAACGGTCAGTCATCAGCCTATTATATTACTAAGTTTATTTGATGATATTATTGAGAATAAAGTAATTTATATATTTATCTATTTACGTGGAACCTTGTTTTAAATTTTCAATCCTTAGCTACAAAAGTTGAATATTTTATAAATTTTTAACTACAAATTAGTTATTAAATTTTAATATTGATAAATTTTGTCAAAATTTGAACTTTAAATGTTCATAAAAAAAATTGTGCCCATGTATTTTTAATATTTTTCAACTGCTATTGTAACAATATATCAGGAGCCTTGCATTAAATTTTGACACTTTTTTACTTTAAAAAAACTGAACAAATTAAAAACTGACAATGTCCGTAAACAGCTCAAAAAGAGTCAATATTTTATGGTGTATAGAAAATGAGAATATAAACATTCAGAAAAATTTTCATGTTTCTACAAATATTCGTTATTGAATAACAATAAATTAACAAAACCGCTACATGAAAAATCGAGTGAATACCCAATCTTGTAAAAATATAAATTTCAAACGCTCATAAAAATTTTATTTTATTTGCTTTTAGACATTTTTATTTTGATAAAGATAGACAAACTTATGAGGAATCTTGTATTACATTTTCAAATTTTAGATTAAAAAAAAAAATTTTTATGAATTCTCAACTAAAAATAATTTGCTAATTTTCGTGATTTTTCCGTATTTTGTCAATATTTGAACTTTAAATGCATATAAATAAAAACTGTGACTAAGAATTTTTAATATTTTTCAAATGGCATTGTAACAATATAGAAGAGCCTTGTATTAAATTTTCAAGCTTTTTTACCCAACAAATTAAGTTTTATTGACATTCCTAGGAAAAAAAGTGGGTAAGTGGATGTCGCTCTGCTGTACAGTAGGTTACAAGTGGGTCACTATAATGGATGGTGTTAAATTTAAATTCAACGTTATAATATCATTGTATAAGAAAAACAATTCTGAACGAAAACGGTCAGTCAGCCTATGATATTACTAAGTATTTTTGATAATATTAAGATGATTAAAGTAATTTATATGTAACCTATTTACGTGGAAATATGTTTTAAATTTTCAATCCTTAGCTATAAAAGTTGAACATTTTATAAATTTTTTACTACAAAATTATTATTAAATTTTAAATGTGATAAATTTTGTCAACACTTAAACTTTAAATACTTACAATTAAAAATTGTGCCTATGTATTTTTAATATTTTTTAACTGCTGTTGTAACAATATATCAGGAGCCTTGCATTAAATTTTGACGCTTTTTTACCCAACAAATAAAATTTTAAAGATATTTATAGAAAAAAAAACTAAACAAATTGAAAACTGGCATGTCCGTAAACAGCTCAAAAAGAGTCAAATTATTTTCAAAATTTTATTGTGAATAGAAAATGATTATACAAACATTCAGTGAAATTTTCATGTATCTACAGTTATTCGTTTTTTAATTACATTAAAATAAGATAATCGTTACACGAGAAATCGAGTGAATATCCAATATTATAAAAATGTAGTTTTTGAAACTTTTGTCGTGTATAGAAAATGCAAATATAAACAACCAGTGAAAATTTCATGCGTTTACATTTGTTTAAGAGTTACTCCAAAAACCAAAAACGATTTTGTGGAAAATTGTCCTTAATTTTTATGTTGTTTTTCCCGTCGCTTTTGAAAACCATCAATATTCACTTTCCCATCGAACAAGATATTGAAGTTGAAAATCGAAGCATTATTTCGACTACTTACCGTGTATACAGACACAAAAATATATTTTTAAAAAAACACATGCATTGTAAAATCAATACATTCATCGTTCCACTCAGAATCTAATAAACTTTTGCATAAAACTAAATATCCTATTATGTTCAGAAAGCGCATAAGAACTGTGAACAATACATATATTATTAATTCGAAAAGGGTTAATTATTTTAAGTCCAGCCGTAGAGCATGGCGCCTTCTTCGCAGACTTGGATCTGATGGATCCCCAAAATCTAACCTTCCGAAGATCAACCCAAACCTCATAGCTAACCGTATAATTGAAATGTCTAGAGCTTCATCACACAAACAATTGACTATGGATATTAAGAATAAACTCTCTAATCTCAAAAAAGAGGCTGTCAGAAGAGGTACGTTATCTGCTCCATTTACACTAGAGGAGATCAACATGGCTATAACTAAACTTAGATCGGGAAATCTGCTGGTATTGATAAGATCTTCCCGGAATTTTACAAACACTGGTCCACGCATTAGAGCTTGGCTAGTCTCCTTCTTTAACATCATATTGCATGGAGAATGGAAATATTCCCCTAATATTCAAAAATGCCAAAATAATAGCAGTTTGCAAGCCGGAGAAACCAAAAGATCTCCCTTAGAGTTACCGACCAATTGCACTTCTGTGTATTAGCTACAAACTGCTGGAAAGGCTGATTCTTAATCAGATTAGCCCTATTATTGATCGGATTATTCCCGTTGACCAATCAGGGTTTAGACCAAACCGAAGTTGTACTGACCAGATAGCGGCCTTAACTTCGTGTGCTTCCAGAGAAATATGAAAACAACTGCTGTTGTGGTTGATTTATTAGCTGCCTACGATACTGTACTACCTTATTCTATATAAATTATTGAATAACTTGCTAAGCAATCGCATGTTTTCAGTTAATTTAGGGGAGATGCAAAGTAAATTACGTCGCCTAACCAGTGCCTACCAGTTACCTCAAGGTTCTGTCCTTGCCCCGATCTCATTCAACCTCAATACATTTGTTGTCATCTACAACCTCCCGTAAGTTCATCTATGCTGATAATATCACACTGGCTACTCAACATAATAAGTTTGAAATTACCGAAGAAATACTAACAAATGATCTAAAACTAATATCAGATTATCTACATAAATGGCGACTTATACCTAACACAGATAAAACTGTAGTGACTACATTCCACTTAAACAACCGATTGTCAAAATACAAGCCTCAAATTAAGTTTGGTGGAAAAAGACTTGAATACGATCCGACACCGAAACATCTAGGAGTAGCGCTTGATAGACAGTTAACTTTTAAACATCACATCGAAAATACTGCTGTTAAACTCAAACTCGAAACAACATAATTCATAAACTAGCTGGCTCATCCTGGGGGACAGAAACAGTGGCGTATTTAGGAATTTGTCATAGGGAGGGTCCAGATAATTTTCAGAAAACAGCCGCGGGAGGCAAAGCCCCCCCACACCATCCATTTACTCTTTATTAAATAAAAATACCATATTTATAAGACGATATAAAATGTTTGAGTTTTTAATTATTAAATAATCATATGTACAAAACAAATTTAAAAAAAGCAGGTAAGTGAATGTCGCTCTGCTGTACAGTAGGTTACAAGTGGGTTAATGTATAATATGTATTCGTTTCTATGGTGATAAACAAAGCATTAGAAATTAAAATCCCATATATAGAGGTTTTTTGTAATTTGTTGGTGGTTTTTCCCGTGACATTAAATAACTATTGAGAAAATCGAAAAATGACCTCTTTAAAGTACCATCTTAATCCAATTTTCTAAAATATAAGATACTATATGTTGAAATCAAAACACTCCTTCTGGTAGAAATTTTGTGTACAGGATAAAAAAAAATTAAAATAAACACCATTGTAAAACCAATAGATCCCTCACTCCGCTCAGAATCTAATATAGTTATGTTATAACTTATAACTTTTATACAAATATTTCCTAAAATACATAACTTCATTCATAGTTGATCTTAAAAAGGTTGAAAAAGATCTCTCTGGAGCATTAATTTTAAGTTTATTATTGTTTTTGTTTTTTTTTTATCGTGTGAATTATTTATGTATATATCTACACTTGTATATAATACCATACGGTAATACGAAAAATATAATGATCGTAATAATAATGTAATATGTATATACCTAAGACTAATGTTTTTTACTTTAACTTATAACACAATATATCATGACGTATACATATTGTGTTCATACCTATTTATATTTTTATTTGATTTACAATCTATATTCTATACAATTAGCAATTAATTATTATTTTCATTATAATATATTATTGTATTTTGTTCTAGGTACATGGTAATTACTAATTAGGAGTAGAGTATACATGTTCGTATTCAATCTTTTCCCTATGTATAAACTATAAATATAATAATTATTGTTCCAAGTAGTGGCATGGCGAGGTATTTTTTTTTTGAGCAATGATGGTAGATTTGTAAAATGTATTGCATCTAAATTATGAACTTGAGAGTTGAGACATCATATAATATCCAAAAGTTTTCAGGGCCCGTACTTAAGGCCTCTAACTTAAAAGGCAGGGCTACTTGCTACTGGATAAAATCATACCCACTCTCCCTGGCCCCAAGACAATAACCTAAATACGCCACTGCTAGGTAGTTAATAGGTACCTGACTAAGTATTATTTTCAATAAACAGTATACTTTTCAGGACAGATAGTTTTCAAATTTCTAGTAGATATATAGTGTTTCAAATGTCATTCCAATATGAAAAAAAACTGATTATGTACCTAATAATCTCACTAAAATAGCAAAATATAAATTTTAATTTACAAAATACATTCATACTATGGCCTATAGGACATAGGTATTGCATATATATATATAAATATATTAACTATACATAAATAAACATTAGGTAGGTGTATTGTTATAGACTATTATACTACCATAACATGGATACTCTGTAGCAGTGTGTAACAATGTTGAAAATATCTACCACCGCTGTAGTACCTATCTATGAAATTCAAAATATTTTAATATATTTTATAAGGTATTTATTCCCTTAAATTGTAACATCTCAGATGTTTCCATGAGGGCCTGGGGAGGCAAACATTTAAGTGTAATTAATAAACATGAAATTGATCAAATAACAGAAAATGTATTTTGTAAATAATATGATACATAATAAAATACAATTATTAATATTATTAAAATAAAACAACATATACTTTGATGACAACTAAAAAAAATTGTTTAGGTAGGTAACAAACAAGTTTTCAGAGCAATATTAAAGTTAACAATAATTGAACATTGAGATTGGATTAAAGGAACTTGATGATTTGGCAATTCACATTTTTACAATGTTTATAATATATTAACCAGCTTCATCAAAATTAGATTAATATGTTTGATATAAACATGAATATGAAGAATTAAAAAAAATATATTACACATGTTGCAAAGAATGACAGTGCAACAAAATAAATATGTTAAAAAAAAAAGTTATACAGGTACAGGTAGGTAAATTACTTACGTACCTATTATAATTGAGTATAAAATAACAATATAACATACCGAGATAATTCAATTATTCAAAACTTTATATTATATTTAGTTATAAAATATCAGTTAAAAAGTTTAAAAAAATAGTATTATTAAAATCTTTAAATGTAACCTAACATTAACCTACCTATAATGTTTTAAAAAATACCAGAAAATGCATATTAAAATTGACCAGTATGTGAAACAAAATGTTAACAATTTTTTTGAACTTAAATATTAGTTATTGTTATTACATATTATAGTATACACTATACAGTATAGGTACTCAAAATTAGAATTAAACAAATTACTTAAATATTAAAACATTTAAATATAGGTAATAAATAGGGATCAGATTTTAAAGGAAAATTAATAACAAAAAAGCATAACATTGATTGAAATAATACTTAAGATGGAATATAAATATAATATGTTCTTAAGAGATATAAATATACAATCAGCATAAAACAAAAAACAATAATATTGAAAATAATACATTTATAGTTTAAAACTTTGAAGTCTGTATTTATACTAAGTTTATAATATTATAATATATTAAAAAATTAAAACTTAATACTATACAAATAATAACAATTATAATTGCAATTCATTTTTCAACTAAAATAAAATATTTAAAATTCTATAATGAATCAAAATAGCATAGCTGGTCCCAAAATATTAAAAGTGTCTAATGCCTCTATACCTCCGTGTAAACTGCATACTTTTGGGTATTCTTTTTTCACCAAAAATCTACAAAATTTTCTAACTTTATTTATTTCATGTAAATTGTCGACCACTACTAATACACTACCTCTATTATTAACTAAAGCACTTAATTCTGGACTAGGCGCTAAATCAAAATTTTCATCTGCAAAGTCTTCCTCCTTAATAGGAATATTTAAACTACCTGGTATACACTTTTCTATGTAACATCCTTGTTCTCTAGAGTCTACAACCAAAAATTTATGACTTGACCTTTTTAATTCTTGCAAATCATAAACACTAATTCTAGGACTAAATTCATTTTGCAATACTTCATAGATTAAACATGGATCATGCTCTCGTGTTTCAGTTCTTAACTCATATTTTCTAAATGTTATTGACCTTGGTGTTACATCATTAAACTTAGATGATTCTAAAACACACTTCTCAATATCCACTTCTGGTAGGTCTGAAAACAATAATATACACTCATTAAACCCAGAATTTAATAATGTATTACGTAACTGGGAAAGGATTGATAGTCCTACAAATAATGGATATGACGAATCACCTAATAAGAGTTTATCCCAAAGGTGAAAAATTTTATGCATGGGAAACACATGCGAGAACATTGTTAAAAACCAAGGTATAGCAAATAAATCCGGTATGAAACCTTTGTCATCTAAGTGATTTGCTAGTTGAGGGTCGTGAAATGCAATTAAATGAAATAGCTTTATTAAATATTCCCGAATTACAGCAGAGTTGTCTCGTAAAAACACATCATTCAAATATTTTTTTACAAATGCTGTTAAACAAGCATAGGCTACATGTTCTTTGCAAAAATTTAAATAAACAAATGGGGCACACAGTGAATCTAAACCTTGCCAATAAACATATTTAGGATGACTAACAAGCCACGCTTTTAGGACTCTTTTTAATTTTTTATGAGCTACTGAAGACGATAGTAGATCATTGTACTGATGGCATCTTGGTATATCAACTTCGATTTGTCTATCTGTTACACCTGCAGTTTCTTTATCTATAGACAAATATGTGTTTTCTGTATCACTACAAACATTCAACAAACATGCCCAAATGTCTCCTCTGAAATATGGTGGAATATCTTTTTTTGCTTCAATGAGTAATTTATCCAAATTGAAAGGATAAGACGATAACAAACGATCAAACAAGACAATACGATGAAATTGATATTCAGTGTCTTTTTCACGAATAACTAATGGTAACTTATCAGTAGTATCATCGCATTCTTTAATTTGATCAATTAGTGGATCATAATCTGTTATTTTGAGATGTTGAAGCCTATTTACCAATAGGTCTAAAGATAGTTCAATTATCTGTAGGTCTAATAAACAACTTTGGTTACGTGCATTGCCATACAATGTTCCTTCAAGAATGATCAGTCGCGGTATAAGTAAAATAGATGATTCGTTTCTTAATAAGCCTTTTTTTTTCAATGCCCATTCAACATCTCCACCAGCTAGTTTCCACAAATAATAGACTTGGTTCAGTTTCATTTGACGCAATGGATGTTTACATGAATAACATTTATTTGTAAATATTTTTGAGTACTCATAAAGAGAAAAAATCTTATGATCATATAACTCTTTTGGACACATTCTTTTAGTAACATCCATACAAATACATTTACTGAGAAAGTCTTTCAATTCACTGGGCAATGATTGATACATCGTCAAACGACCCATTTCACGAGCAAGTCTCATCACAACATCTGTACAATGTGTTAACGATAATATTTTCCGAATTATCTGACTAAGCTTGAGTGTTGGCCAAAGTTGTGCTCCCAGCAACAATTCTAAAATAATAATACCCAATGACCAAGAATCTGTTTTAGGACCAGATTTATTTGAAGCTCTATCTAGCACTAACACTTCAGGTGCAGTATATTTTAGTTTTCCAATGGGAAAAGTAATATTTTTACCACTATTTGTCATATAATAAATCCCATAGTTAAATAGTTTAACATTATCTTCATCATCTAATAATATGTATTGTGGAGTTAAAAATCGGTGCACTAAACCATTATCATTTAAATAAGACAACGCGGACAAAACCCTATGAGTCCAACTTAGTATTTTTTCCAACGGTATTAGTAATGAACAATTTTTTGATTCAGTCCATAGAGATCGATTGAAATATTGAGAGACCAAAATGATGCGTCCATGCTGTTTCCGAATAAAGTCCAAATGTGACACTAAATTTGTATGATTTAACGTCCTTAGTTTTTGAGCATATCCTAAAATTGTAATAGAATTGGGAGTTAACGGTAAACCGTTAGCACCACAAGACTCTGAAGTATGTTGAGCAGCAAATAAAGTTTGAACACCAAACAATGGAGGAACAGGAGCATCCACACAGTTGCAAGTCATGATAAATGTTTAATGGAATTTATCTAAAATAAATTTAAAAACACAAAATAAATAACATTGATCATAACAAAATCAAAAATAAATAAGATATTATAATATGTATCTACATTAAACTGTCTTCTTTTTTTATAAAAATGTCTTAAATTACTTAAAACTTTATATTCATAAAAACAATTAATAAAAAGTGGGTATGTTGATGTTGCTCTGCTATACAGAAGGTTACAAGTGGGTCAATGTATAAAGGATTGTATTAAATTTGAATTCAATGATATAATATCATTGTATAAGAAAAACGATTCTGAGCGGAGACGGTTTGTCAGTCTGGATATTGTTATTATTTATTATATCTTGTAAGTTAAATTTATATTATAATAGGTATTATTCTATTTTATTCATCTTTATAGTGATAAACAAAGGGTTAGAAATTAATATCCCATTTTTAGCGGTTTTTTGTAATTTGTCGGTGGTTTTTCCTGTGGCATTAAATAACTATTGAGAAAATCCAAAAATGACCTTTCTAAAGTACCATCTTGATCTAATTTGCTAAAAGATAAGGTACTTTATGTTGAAATCGAAGCACTCCTTCTGGTAGATATTTTGTATACAGGATATAAAAAAAAAAATAATAATAATAATAAACACCATTGTAAAACCACTAGCTTCCTCACTCCGCTCAGAATCTAAAATGTAAGTTTTAATTTTGTCTTAAGGCAACCTGCCTATCTGCTTATATATTATTATAACATATATAATATTATTGATTAAATACGTTGCATTTCTTGTGTCATATAATTAAATATGAGCATTACCTAAATGATTTTCTAGTAACTAATACACTTGCATATTATTTATAATTGTAATTTCTATATAACTACAGATCTTATTATTAATGATTACACAATATCTATTCAGTATTCATGCAATTCTTATTTAAATAATATTATTACGCCTAATTAATTTTATGTTATAAAAAATAAATATATACTTGATGTATATTGTAATATTTTACACATGATACATACCTGACTAGTAAATACCTACATTTTTTTATATTTAATAGATTGTATAATTATATTTTATTATTTAATTTGATTTTATGTATCGTCATTTTCTGTTTTTAATCAAAGCCTTGGACATAAATTCTTAAACTTGTTTTTCGTTTTAGTTAAATTGCATTGATATAATTTAAAACCCCTTGAAACTAAGTATAATATTGTATATCTAGCAGTGCCTACTGTATTTAAGATAACTCAGAACATGTAATTTGATATTATAATTGTTATACTTACAAGTTACAAGGAACATGTATTGTAATTTATAATATATTGTATTTATTAAAAATAATATTGTACAATCCACTACTGAAAATACCAAGTTTAAACAATTGATATAATATTGAGTGACCACGTATTGTTGATCCAATATTTTTGAATACAATATACAACTATTGAACTATTGAATTATACAAATTACAAATACAACTTTTGTATTTTATCAAAAATCAAAATATGTTATCATTGTGATACTTTGAAAACCACGGCTTTAGATAGCTTTCTATCTTAAATCGTGTTGAAAATACAAAATAGAGAAGATAAGGTGATAACACTTTCCTATCTCACTCGTGCAACAACCATTCATTTTATCACAAATTCGTTGTTTTTATCACACTACAGCCCATTTAGAGGTTATGTTGGATTTCTGACATGTGTAATTTTTAACAACAAATTAACAAAATACAAATTGAAATTTTGGACATGTAAACATGTTACATATTGTAAAATTGTAAGAAATCAGAATTAAAAAATGTGTACGATGAAATGGGACATGATCAAAACGATCGGCGATGAAGACGCTGTGGAAGATGTCTCGTCGGATTCCGATGTCGAAGTCGAAGTAATTTTAGACCGATTAATCGATTCGATCGTGCTTAAATGTTGAGATTTTTAATGATGTTTGTTTTCAGCACCAACCGAAAAAACACAAGACCAAGGGTGATTCGTATTTCGATGACGAGTTCAAGTTCTTGAACATGGCTTCAGAGTATAATCACGACACGTGGGATGATCTACAAAAATATATAAAACGTAAAGGTACCAATAGGACTGACGAAAAAATCGAAAAATCCCGTAGATATGTGAAGTCTTTTGTGAGTGTTCTCATTTATGATTTTTAATTGTTTCAAATCTAACTAATGTGTTTTTTTTCAGCTGCCAGATGTTACTACCGAAGAGCATGAAGATTACAACGAAGAGTCAGATTGTGATTCCTTATCTGAAGATGAACTCAAAAAAGGTTATTGTGCTAATAGTTTATAGTTTTAGTATGAATTTCATTTTCACAGTCTGTTTATTCTTCAGATGGTATCAAAGATAGACAAAAATTGGTTGGTAAAAGAAATAAAAAAAAGAAAGAAGTTGAAGAAAATAAAAACGAAATAACTGTTGAAGATGAAGAAGAATTTTTTGAGGATGCTCCACCATTTGAAGAAAATGCTTCTTTTTATCAAATGAACATTTCAAGACCTTTGATGAAGGCTATAAGTGCATTGAATTATGTTCATCCGACACCTATACAAGCGGCTGCAATACCAGTGGCTCTCTTAGGAAGAGATATTTGTGGTTGTGCAGCTACCGGTACTGGTAAAACAGCTGCTTATATGCTACCCATTCTCGAAAGACTTTTATATAGACCCAAAGGTTTTACTCCTATTACCAGGTAAATCAGTTTTGAATAGTAGTAAAATTTTTAATATAAAGTTAATTGTAGTATTGTATTAGAGTTTTAGTATTGGTACCAACTCGAGAATTAGGTGTACAAGTATACCAAGTTACAAAACAACTTGCACAGTTTACATCAGTTGAGGTTGGTCTTTCTGTTGGTGGCTTAGAACTCAAAGTGCAAGTAAGATAAATACTTATTATGTTATGTTGATGTATGTCTTTATAACTATTCTCATTTTCAGGAATCAATTTTACGTAAAAACCCTGATATTGTTATAGCTACACCTGGTCGTTTGTTAGATCATTTACAAAATACTCCTTCGTTTTCATTAGCTGATTTAGAAGTATTAGTATTGGATGAAGCTGATAGAATGTTGGATGAAAACTTTGCTGACCAAATGAAAGAAATTATTAATATGTGTGCTCGAACCAGACAGACAATGTTGTTTTCAGCTACAATGACTGATGCTGTTAATGATCTTGCTACTGTTTCATTGAGCAAACCAGTTAAAATATTTGTAGATAGTAATACAGATGTTGCTTTTAATTTAAGACAAGAATTTGTAAGGTATATAACGTAGTTCAAATTATAAGCCATAATTGAGTTAATAATTTAAATAAATACTCTTTATTGGCTTTAGATTACGTCAAGGAAAAGAACAAGACCGAGATGCAACATTAGCTGCTTTAGTATGTCGAACGTTTAGAGATCATACTATGATATTTGTTAGAACTAAAGCTGATGCACACAGAGTAAAAATTTTACTTGGACTTTTTGGCCTTAAGGTAAAATAATGTTGAATTATTGCTTGTTTAACAATATATTTATTAACATCGATATTGTTTAGTGTAATATTGAATTGATATCAAAAATAAAAAAATGTAGTATCGATATCTCTATGACTTTTATACAAATTGTTTTTAAAATATATTATACAAGTTTATTGACGTTAAAATCAGTTGGTTTCCGGTAACCCGAATACCCAATTGGCCATACTTCGAGTATCGATATCTAAATTTACGGAAAAAAGTTCTCGATATCAATATTATTCAAGAAGCCTATTAAATATTATTATTTATTTATAATTCATAATTGATGTTCCACAAGGCTGGAGAATTACATGGAAATTTATCGCAACCTCAAAGATTGGAAGCATTACGACAGTTTAAAGATGAAGAACTTGATTTATTAATTGCCACAGATGTTGCTGCTCGTGGATTGGACATTCGAGGAGTGAAAGCTGTAAGTTTATTTATTTAATATTCATTTTCCTCCAATTCGTCGCCCCGATAACTCTAAAATTGCTGACGATGTGGAAAAGTCCAACGTTTTTGCCGAACACCTTGCTACAGTTTTCAAACCAAACATTATACAAACTAATCCGCAGCACTCTGCCAGAGTGTTCGAGTTCTTAGATAGTCCACTACCAGTCTCTATGCCTGTCAAACCCACTACCCCAAATGAAGTTTTCTTCTATATAAAACATTTAAAGGCTGGCAAAGCTCCTGGTCATGATTTGATAACTGCTCCATTTTTAAAACAATTACCACCCAAGACAATAATACTTCTATCTTATATATTCAATTCTATACTCCGCCTTTCTTACATGCCATCTATCTGGAAACATGCTCAAATAATACTCATCCACAAACCAGGCAAACCTCCCGAAAACCCATCCTCTTACCGTCCTCCTGTCTATCCTAGGGAAACTATTTGAAAAAATACTACTAAAAAGAATTACAAAAATTGCCGCAGATAATAAAATTATACCTGATTTCCAATTTGGCTTCAAATCTAAACACTCCACAATCCACCAACTGCATCGAGTCGTCGATCAAATCTCATCAGCATTCGAGAGCAAAAAAATCTGCATTGGTATTTTTCTAGATATCGCACAGGCTTTTGACCGAGTTTGGCACCCTGGCCTACTCTTTAAATTAAAATCTTTCTTGCCTGCTCCGTACTACCTACTAATTAAATCTTATCTAAACCAACGAACATTTGTCACAAAAATTAACGGCGCCTTATCTAACTCTCAAATAGCAACTGCCGGTGTTCCCCAAGGCAGCGACATAGCTCCCTTCCTATTCAATGTCTTCACCAGTGACCTACCTCTAAACGAAAACACACTACTTGGTACGTTCGCGGATGACACTGCTATCCTGCTACTGACTATGATCCCATCCAAGCTGCCCAAAAAATCCAAAACCACCTAACTGTGCTAAACACCTGGTTTCACGACTGGAAAATCCAAGTAAACCCATCAAAATCCTCACAAATTACCTTCACACTTCGATCTCTAGAATGTCCCGCAACCTTTATCGGCAATGCACAAATTCCATCTTCCACACAAACTAATTATTTGGGTTTAATTCTTGACAAACGCCTTACATGGGGTCCACACTTAAAAAACAAGCGTAAAGCTCTCAATTCAAGACTCCACCTTCTCAGACCCTTACTCCGCTCAAAGCTCTCATTAAAAACCAAAAGAACAATATACATGGCTCTTCTAAGACCCATGTGGTACTATGGCATACAACTTTGGGGGTCAGCCAAACCCTCAAATACTAGAACTATTCAGGCATTTCAGTCCATTTGTCTACGTCTAATATCTGGTGCCCCTTGGTATATTACCAATGAATCACTTCATAAAGACATCTGCATTCCAACCTTAAACAGCCTTGCCAAAATCACCTACAAAAAACACACAAAACATTCAGTACTCACTCTAATCCTATAATCACCCAACTTTCATCCAATCAAATTCCAGGTAATCCACCCAGGCGCCTGAAAAGGAACTGGTGTAGGGACCTACTCTCTCCTTAAATCGCTTACCACGGGGTGTCGCCAATGGGCAACTTCCCCCTCCTGTAAATCAATTCCCATCACATTTACTTATTGTACTACTTGTAAATACAGATTGTAAATATTATGTTTTGTCAATAAAAAAAAAAAAAAAAAAAAAAATATTCATTTATATGTTTTATATTATTAAATATTTAGGTTATAAATTATACTATGCCACCAACTGTTGAACATTATATTCATCGAGTTGGCAGAACAGCTAGAGCAGGAAGATCTGGTGTTTCTGTTTCTATTGCTAGTGAACAAGATCGTAGAGTACTAAAAGAAGTGATACGAAAAGCCAAGAATCCAGTAAAAAATCGTGTTATTCCTATTGGTATGTATAGTTATTAATTACTATAGGAATTATTAATTTTATAATAATAATAATTTTATCATAAACTATTCAATTATTATTTTTAAATTATCTATGCATTCTAGAAATTTTGGATAAGTATAAAGAGCGTGTAGATTCACTAAGAAATGAGGTTAAATGTATAATGACCGAAGAGTATGAAGAACGGCAAATGAATCGAACAGAAGAATTTGCTGAAAAAACTGAAAAAATGGCAAAAACTAGTATTGGTACTCTTATTAAAAAGAAAGATGAAAAGAAAAGAGATTGGTTCCAGACACAAAAAGAGCGAGGAGAAGCTAAAAGTAAGCTATTAGTTTGATATACATTGTACTATATTCAGGACAGACTGCATTCACGTATTACAACTAAGGGTTAGGCGTTCGGGTGTGACGAGCATGTTTGTCTGATTTGTGGAGACAGTCTCAGTGGAGATTAATATATGAACAACGTCAAGTTTTTAACCTTCGCCTGTTTTGTTCTTATTCTGAATAGAGTATAGCTTTATATAGTTTTATTTGAAATTTAAATTTTGTATTTATAATAATATTGATTAAAAAAAAGTACTTTATTTTTAGAAAGATCAAGAGAAGCTTTTTCAGCCAAAATAGAGAAAAATATTAAAAAGAAAAAGAAAAATACAGAAGGAGATGTTAATGAAGAAGAAGAAATTGAAAATCAAAAAAAAATGCAGAGAGTTGCTAATTTCCAAGCTAGAAGTGCAAAAAACAAAATGAAACCTAAGAAAATGAGTGCTATGTCAGATTTTGGTCAAGGTTTGTGGAATGTTAATTTTTTTATTCTTTAAATATTAAATATGTAATGTTTTTAGGAGGTAAACCTTCTTCGAAGTCTGCTAGTGGTAAGCAAAAGAAAGGAGGTTCCGTTTTTGACTCCCAGTTTACAGACGTAAGCAAGTCTGGCGTTAAAAAGTACAGATACGAGTAAGTGTTAATATTAACAAATATTGGAAACCGCTTAATCTTTGTTTATTTAAATTTATATATTATAATATAATTTTCTTTACTATTAGGGCAAATCAAGCTAAAAGGATGTTGGCTAAAAAGAAATCTGCAGTAAATCAAAAAAATCAAAAAGCAAAATCTACATTTTCGAAAAATCCAAATTCTCAAGGAAGAGGAGGTGGAAGTGGTGGTAGGGGAGGAAAAGGTGGAAGGGGAGGAAAGAGAAGATGAGGGTATAATTATTGAAGCTGACAACTTATATTCTTATTTTTTACTTTGTATTTGTCTAAAAAAAAATGCATACATTAATTATATTACTTATTTAAGTAAATATTTATTTTATTTAAATGGAACTAATTGCATTTAGCCAGTTTACATATAAATCCTTAATCACCGTTTTGACAACCACAATATTATAGTCCTTAATCCGATCATAGAGTAATATACTCTATGCTTTTAACAAAGCATAATAAAGGTTACCAGATTTTGAAATTACCAAACCTGGACATATTGAATAACCTTTTAGATTCTGAGTGGAACAAGGAAACTAGTGGTTTTACAATGGTGTTTATTTTTTTTTTTTTTTATATATATCCAAATATCCTGTATACAAAATTTCTACCGGATTAGATCAAAATGGTACTTTAGACAGGTTATTTTTCGATTTTCTCAATAGTTATTTAATACCACAGGAAAAACTACTGAAAAATTACGAAAAACCGCTAAAAATGGATTTTAATTTCTAACCCTTTGTTTATCACTATAGAAACGAATAAATAATAATAATTCCTATTATTATATAACTAATATCCAAAAATAATATATAAATAATAACAATATCCAAACTGACATTTGTCTCCGCTCAAAATCGTTTTTCTTATACAATGATATATCATTGAATTCAAGTTTAATACAATCCTTTAAATATTGACTCTTTTGTAACCTACTGTACAGCAGAGCGATATTCACTTACCGGCTTTTTTTAAAATTTTTTTCTTGTATAGAAATAAATATATCCTTTTTTTAAAATAGTTATTAGCCAATACATTTTTTATTACTCAAAACTAATATTGATGCTTTTTGTTTGAATGAATTTTGAAAAAAAAGAGTAAAAACAATAATATACATAACATAAACTATCATTTTTAACTTGGTATACATATTATTTGTTTCTTCTCCTGTATAGATTATTGTAGAACCAATATTTTAGTTTATATTTAAAATAAAAATAACCAGCTGTTACAACATTGTATCACCGTGAACCATATCTATTATAGTCTAGTTTTCTCTCAGCTTCTATTGACATTTAACTGGGACAACTTATTGACTGGCCTGGACACCGGAACGAATGGCAATCTTCATTATAATTAATTTTTTAAAGATGAGGTATGAGCGGTAATTATTATGGTATTTAGTTTTATCGATGATATATTAAATTAAATTTACCATGGTTTTATCAACTATTTATGCCTTTTCCACAGTAAGTTTCACCTACCTAGTACCTACCTTGTTCTCTACAGTGTAGAGGAGATCTCTACAACGTGGTCCACCTTAATTCATATCCTATCATAATATACTCGTAGATAACTAGATAAATATAATCTATCATAGACTTCAGTCTATACTAAAACTGTAGTACACCACTATATAGAAATCTGTGGTATATACATAATATTGTTTATGTCTATGGTTCCACCCACTAACTGTATTTTATCTTATCAAAATTCGCAACAATAACAGCTGTTATCTAAACAACAAATCATGCAATAATACCATACTATATTGTTATTACCATAAACTAATATACCTTATATATATATATATTATTCTGTGGTTATTACCTTATTCGTAATCAGTAATCACAATCATAATAATAATAATTAATTATTATTATTTAAAAAAATATAATTGCTAACCTTGGCATCGCAGTCTGCACTCTGCAGTGACAAGTGCGCAAAGATGTTTACCAACAACCTTCCGCAGTTAAATAAGTACATCTAATTATTGTATTAAAAAAACAGTGATGGCTAGTGGTCCCAATTCCATAACCGTACCCCGTGATATGGAGAAGAAAAAATCACCTCAATTAAGTTTCAAAAGACGAACAGTTATTGCCAACTCGGATTCGGTAAATTTATTACTAGATATTTATAAACTCAAAATTAATACTAATGTTTGGACCGTAGGATGCTAGTGTAGACAGCAACACACCTTCAGTTGAATCAAAAGATGATGGTTTTATTTATCATAAAAGGAAACTTGGGCGAGAACCAGGTAATTGCACAAAATAGATGTAGTGAGAATGGATACAGAAATATTTTATTAATATATTGGGGTGTTAATATTTGCTTTTTAATATGATAATTTTTGAAATGTATACAGGAATATAAAAAATGTATATTTAAGCAATATGTACAGTTAGTTTTAACAAAATTGTTTAATAGCTACTTCTGTAATTTTATTTTGATAGGCTCCAAAAAAATTATTCGTCGTGGCACAGAATGGGAGATAGTTGAAGGTCTAAAAGATGGACAAAGATATGACAAAAAACCAGACATATTCAAAGGTTATTTGCACAAGAAACGAAAGTGGCCGCTTAAAGGATGGCATAAGGTTAAATGTTGTTTTATTAAAATCATTATATTTGATTACATACAGTTTTAATAACTGTAAACCAAATTTTCAGCGTTATTTTGTATTGGACAAAGGAATATTAAAATATGGTAAAAATCCATTAGACATGTCTAGAGGCAAAATTCATGGTCAAGTTGACATTGGTCTATCTGTAATATCCACTAAATATCAACGAAAACGATTAGACATTGATGCTGAAGAATTTATTTACCATTTAAAAGTGAGTACTTCCATATTTGTTTTTTAAAGGTATCTATCTAATTTAATTTAGAATAAATATCCATGAATTAGTTTGCTGTGAGTAATATTATCTGTACCTTATGATAAGATATAAATGAATTTAGTTAGTTAAAACTGATTCATATTGCTATACTTTTTGGTGTGATATAAAAAATAATGGTGGGAATAAGAAATTATACTTAATATGCATTACATAGAATGCTATCTCATGGGGTGTAGGATTACACTGCTTAAACTACCGAGTGATCTAATTACCTATCGTATAACACTATTAATGTCTGTATACTATATTTTTATATAATTTTTATTTGATAAAAAACTACATTTTTCCAATTAACATTAATTGTTTTATTATATTTATTGTTATCTTTTTTAAAAAATACTAATTAAAAAAAAAAAATTCCTCATTCAAGTAGAATATTTTTTGGTGACTTGAATGTACAAAAATGTGTGATAAGTGGATGTTGCTCTGCTGTACAGTATGTTACAAATGGGTCACTGTAATGGATGGTGTTAAATTTGAATTCAATAACATAATATCATTGTATAAGAAAAAACGATTCTGAACAAAGACCATCTGTCAGCTTATGATATTACTAAGTACCTATATTTGATGATATTATTGTGAATAAAATAATTTTTTAAACCAATTTAAGTGAAAATTTTTTTTCAATTTTCAATCCTTAGCTATAAAATTTGACAGACATTTATTTCACTTATATAATTACAAATTGAAACTGATGTGAGCCTTATATTTTATATTCCCATTTCCTTCACAATTTAAATAAAAATAATGGAAAAGTGATATTACACAACTATAATATTATTATTTTCAACTACATTTTTTTTGCAAATATATTTGATAATAATTAGTAGATATTAAAAAAAAAAACTCAATATAAATTGGAGGGGGGAGCTTTAAGACATTTTGGGGGAACTTTGTCCCCCATTCCCCCCACCATTTTGTGCCTACGCATATCATATCTTTATTAATGTATTAATATTGAAGACTTTTTCTATGCACTATTGTATTGTTAATTGTTCATATGTATTATAATTTATAGATTGAAGAACAAAAATATATTATTTTAATATTTTACACCTACTCTGGGATTAATTTAGTTATAAATTAGACAGTTTAGAATCAAAATAAAGCCACTATATTATACTTTATGACATTAAAGTTTTAGTTTTTGAGTGGAACAATGAATGTATTGATTTTATAATGATGTGTTTTTTTTAATTTTATTTTTTCATTTTGTGTCTGTCATTACCATTTGGGGCAATAACACTTCTTCGATTACTTTGAAGTATTTTGTTCAATGAGAAAGTAAATCTGGTTGATGCTTTGGTGAGATCTAAATTGAAGACATTTTAAATTTTATATTTTTTTGATTTCTTTTTCTATAAATGCCAACAATTTTTTTTACGTTAAATGTTTGAATATTTAATTCAAGGTTCCTCATAATTTATTATAACAGCAGTTAAAGAAGTATTAAAATTGTATACCCAAATTTTTTTTTTAAGAATTTAAAGGTTAAATTTTGACATTGAGGAAAAAAAATAAAAAGGTAAGTGAATAAATTATAGATACAGTAGGTTACAGGCACTCCTTTTGATAAAAATGTTGTATATAGGATAAAAAAAAATAAACACCATTATAAAACCACTAGCTTCCTCGTTCCGCTCAGAATCTAAAAAACAGTGTTTATGTATATTGTTTAGATTTTTTGGTTGCAGAATTATCTATTTGCGTGCGACCTAGTTCTAAATTTTCAATTCTTAGCTATAAAAGTTGAACATTTAATACATTTTTACTACATAATTTTTTTAATTTTGTCTAAATTCAAACTTTAAATTCTCACAAAAACAATATTTATATCCATTTATTTTTTATATTTTTCAACTGCTATTGTAACAATATTTTAGGAGCCTTATATTAAATTTTCAAGCTTTTTGATCCAATAAAAAAAATAATAAAAATGTCCGTTAACCTCTCAGACCAAGTTAAAATATTTTGAGAATTTTATCGTATTATCTTATATTTAATGCTAATATAAACATTCAGTGAAAACTGAATGTTTTTACAGTCATTTGTTATAAAATTACATCAAAAACCAAAATCTATTTTGTCGAAAACCAATTTTGCCTAAAAATTCCTGTTTTTCTTCAATTTTAATTTTGTTAATCACGACGATTTTGAAACCTTTTTTGAACTCCCGAATGCACCAACTAAATTCACTCTCCCATCAAACAAGATACCGACGTTTAAAATCGAAGCATTTTTACTGCCCCAGAAGGTGATGCTGAACACAAAAATAAAAAGCGAGTAAGACGTAATCACAGCGGGATGGAATATGTCAGTGGTGTTCGAAGTTTGTCCATCGTTCCTTTGGTTCTCGGACAAGATAGTATATTATTACAGTATTCGATTTGAATGCAATGATAAAAAACGATTCTGAGTGGAGGATCAGTGTAACAGTTAGTAATTATATGTAGCAATATATATATTTATTCATAGAAATTATTATGTTTAATAAATAATATTATATAATTTAAAATTAGATTCATACATTATTTTTATGTTTAATAGTAAATTGAATAAATATACATAAATATAAATATAAATTCATACATTTTTGTGGTTATTTTAAAATTGTATTCGTTTCTATTGTGGTTAAAAAAGCGTAAGAAAAAAAATAGCTTAGTAATAGAGTATTTTGGTGGTTTTTCTTATAGCATTAAAAAACTATTGAGAAAAATGAAAGTTGAGAAATGACCTCTCTAAAGTATCATCTTGATCCAATTTGCTAAAAGATAATATACTATATGTTGAAATCAAAGCACTCCTTCTGGTAGACATTTTGTTTAAAGAATAAAATAAAAAAAAATTTTAATTTAAATAAGATATAATTAAAAAAAACACATCGTTGTAAAATCAATTCATACACTGCTCCGCTCAGAAATTAAAATGATTTTGTAGTTAAAAGTTTATAAAATGTTCAACTTTTATAGCTAAAGATTGAAAATTTAAAACAAGGTTTCATGTGATGAAAATAAATTATTTTATCCACAATAATATTATCTGTAAATATACATAGTTATATATCATATAGGCTGACTGACCATATTCGCTCAAAATCGTTTTTCGTATACAATAATATTATATCATTAAATTAAAATTTAACACTATCCATTATAGTGACTCACTTGTAACCTACTGTACAGCAGAGCGATACCCACTTGCCTGCCTTTTTTTCCGGTGTTTTTGAAACTATGAATTTTAAATTTTAACCTCCTGAATTCATTAACTAGATTCATTTTCCCAACGAACAAGATACCGAAGTAGAAAATTGAAGCAATATTATTGCTCCAAAAAGTGATGACAGACATCAAAAAAATTTTTTTTTTTAAACACATTGTAAAACCAAACATTCATTTCTACGTCCAGAATCTAAAATAAAGGAAAAACAAGAATTTTTACGCAAAATCAGTTTTCAACAAAATCGGTTTTTGGTGTAGATAATTCTAAAACAAATGATCATAAATACATGAAATGTACAATACATAGTTTTACTTTCTTGGTTTTTAATTAAGTATTACTTTCTTGATTTTTAATCAAGTAAGTATGGTAATTGAAATGAAAAAGTCTGAATTTTGAATTTTGAAAACTTAAAGAATTTGTGTTAAATAGAAAAATAATAAAAATGTAACTCACTTATGATGACTAGGTGGGTAATTTAGCTAGCTTTAATATAAAATATTAATGAGAGAGATTTGATATCACACCCAAGCGGTATAACTACTTGAATCCATAAAACGTCGGCGTGAACAGTCCCAAAATTTCTATTTTTTAACTTTTCTCCTAAACTATGATAGCTAGAAAGTTGGTTGATAACTCATTAAAAATAGATTATCAAGTAGATACTAAAAAAGGAATTGACATTTAAAAAAAAAATTATTTAATTTTTCACAGATAAAAAAAGAGTTATTTTTTGCTAGATTTTCATTTAGCGAGGTAGATTTCCAAAACTGGAGAATGGATTTTGTTGTTTGGGGTCTTGTTAGATTCACATTGGCTAGGAAAAGTACAGTGAAGATTTTCAGAACTTAATCTCTAATCGTTAATTCACTACAAAGCTGTAAAGCTGAAAAACATCAAAATAGGTCCAATAAAATTTGTTTTATTTTTTTTAATGTCCTGTAATGAATTAACTATTAAAGATAATGTTTTGATAATCTTTACTGAACTTCTCCTAACCATTCTGAATCTAACAAGACTCCAAACAACGAAGTCCGCTCTCCGGTTTTGGAGATATATCTCACTAAATGAAAATGAAAATGATTTTTTGTGGGACTGTTCACACTGAAATTTTTCTGGATTTAAATTGTTATAACGCTTGAGTGTGATACCAGTTAATAAATTTCTAAAAATTAAAATTCAAGAAAGTTTACATGTCGATCCCTGACTTGGCAAGCGTTTTTTTCCTATAAATGTCGATAACATTTTTTTGGGGGTCAAAATACTTGAAAAGTTAATACAAGGCCTCTATTGTTACAATGTTGATGGAAAAAAATATTTTTTATAGACATAAGATTTAAAGTTCAAAATTTGACAAAATACAGAAAAATCACAAAAATATACGAGTAATTTTAAGTAAGAAATTCCTAAAAAAATTTCTTTTTAAATCTATGATTTGGAAATTTAATACAATATTCCTCATAAGTTTGTCTACCTTTATCAAAAATATCTCTACTTAAAAATCAAATTACATATTTATTATGTTTACAACATTAGATATTCACTTGATTGAATATGTTGTGATTCAGAAACGAATAATCGTAGATTTAATATGATGAAATTTACACTATATGTTTATTTCATCATTTTCTATACTTAATAAAATCAATTTTTTTAGTTTTTTTTCCTATACAAAATGTTATTTGTTGGGTCCAAAAGCTTGAAAATTGAATACACGGTTCCTGATAGTATATTGTTACAACAGCAGTTGAAAAATATTAAAAATATATAGGCACGTTTTTTTTAAAGGCTTTTAAAATTCAAATGTTGACACGATTTATCAAATCATTTTGTTGTTAAAAATTTATAAAATGTTCAACTTTTATAGCTAAAGATTGAAAATTTAAAACACGGTTCACGTAAGTATGTTATTCTGTAACCAATATATATATAAAAAATACAGTTTTTTTATAGTTATTTTATGTTCAAATTTGAACGAAATTACATCTTAAATAACCAAGAATAACGATTTTAGTTACTTTTTTGTAATTTTATAATATTAATTCAACTTACCGGCTACCCTTATTAATAATAACTTATCAGTAGTAAGTAATAATAATTAATAATATAAATATAATATAAAATATCCTAGACTAACAAATCGTCTCCGCTCAGAATCGTTTTTCGAATACAATGTTATTATATCATTGAATTCAAATTTAATACCATTCATTACAGTGACCCCCATTTGTAACCTACTCAACATCCACTTACCCTCTTTTTTTTAGTATTTTGTAGAGTGCTTCAGCTTAAATTTTTTTTTGCCTGATTAATTTTTACTTTTAAGTCATTTTAACTGATTTTTTGGATTTTTTGATATTCTAAGTCTTTTTGGATTTATACTTCGTATAACACTGGCACAATACTGACAAATATCTTTTTTAAATATATTTTTGTTATGAATATTTGAATTTTGGTTATCTTCATCAAATTCATAACCTTCTAGTCAATACCTAATATGTCTAAAATAGTATTGGTTTTAACCAACCAAACGAATCACTTTAAATATTAATCCATTTATGTATTTATTTTCTTTTGAATACATAAGTAAATAATCCTGCTACAAGGCTAAAAGGACTTATTTCAAGTTGTAACCTGATTGTAAATTAGATATAATAGTTATATTATTTCAAAAAATATCCCTAAATTATGTATAATTATCTAGAAAAATCTTTTCCTTTAAAAATAAATGATTTACTTAATGATTATGCACAGGGACAGTTTGGGGTATCTGAAAATCATTAAATTTCCGTATGGCCACATAGAAATAATTAATAAGTAAGGCTTCGGAAGTTATAGGAGGTAAAAATTGAAAAATATGTAATATTTCATCAAAAAATGTAAAATATTAAAAAAGTTTGATAAATATTCATAAAAATTCAATATTCTAAAAAACCATTTTATGTTGATATTTATTTGCACTAAAAGAAATGTAAAATTTGGAAAAATAAATTTATATTATTTAAAATATGGCTAAAAACCGTATGACATTTTAACATTTTATTTAACTGAAAAAAATATGTTTGAAAAGATAATACATTGAAATATTAGCGCGATTGTGATTAAATGCGCATCTCTCCCAGCATGGCGTAGTTTAATTAATAGTCGACTACTACGATAACAATAAATACTATATATTTTATTCAGTAAAGTAAGATCAATTTTTTTAGAAAATATTAAATATGCATAATATGCGTATAATAATCAAAAAATATGCACTTTTCCCCTAAAATGTTTACGCATTTTAAATTGTCCATTGTATTTATGGTTTAAATTTCTAGATTGGACTGTTAAAATCGAGACCATAATTTAGAATAATATGCAACTCTTACAACTTCAGAACCTTACTAATAAGTTAACGGAGCCGCAGCCAGTACGTCCATATTCCACATAGAAATGATTACTTTTAGATGTTTTTTTTTCGGTTTCTCGTCTTTTTTTTTTGATAGAGACCAAAATGAAAAACATCAAGTCCTACGTTTCTAGTGATTTAAATAGCTCACTTCTTACCTTTGCCACACAATATGCTATGTTATAAAATGACAAATTATAATATGCAAAGATAACTAAATGACTGATACTGTGGGAAATTTGTACAAAAAATGTGTTTGTAATAATTTTAAAACTCTGTGCATGTGTCCATGTTATAATTGTTTATTTTATTTTCTAAGGCTCGTAATGTAAAATACTTGGTAATATAATTTTTAATATGTGTCGTACTATTTTAAAATGTCTGATATAATTAATTCTGAAATTATTTATTATTAAAATTAAAATTAAAATTTGTAAAATGTATGACGTACTGTGTTCAACAACAGTGAAGTTTGAATCGTTCTCAATCTCAATAACACATTAAAAAAAATTAATATTGAGTTATTAATGTTAAATTATATAACTAAATGTTATTCTATGTTAAAGGCAAAAACATTTGAAGCATTTTCTGAATGGGTAAAAGAAATAAAGCAACATCGTCTCTATAGACAACATGTTTTAACTTTTGGTCAAACAAAACAGACACAGTCTCCACTACAAAAAAAAACATCTTGTAAATATGAATATATTAATTAGTAATATCATAAATATAAACTCATTACCCGTGATATTTGAAACACATTTGTATTGGCTCACATTAATTAATGTATTTCATATATTTGTAAATGAGTAGCTAAATTCTGTTGAGATTGAATAGCATATAATAGAGTGGTTTGTAAAATAAATAATAATCTTTATTTTATTTTATTATACAGTAATATCTCCTGTAGAGTCAATTAAAAACTGTACTCCGAATGTACGTTTAAATGGCTGGTGTTCACAATTGGATCCAGCAACTTCAGAAATTAAGCAAGTTGAACAAAATTTGAAGTCTTTAAACCGAATACTTGATCAATTAGAATCAGTTGATAATGATGTAATTATTAATATTGATGTTATTTTATTTATAATTAATCTATTTTTTTTCACCTTTTTTTGTAGGTTGGTGTACTCGATGGAATTCCAGTTGCAAAAAAGAGCACCAGATTTCGATTGCGTAAAAAAAAAAGTGGTGGTGGTAGTTGGGGTGGTACAATTGCTGGTTGGGGCATTGATATGAATCAATCAATCAGTCAATCAACAAATAAAGCTGTTGATGCTACAGATTCGTCTGGTTTTGTAAATATAACATCAAATACAAATATATTTTAAGGCACTATTTATTTTTTTTCCATTTTAGCCTTCTGGAATAGCTTCTCAACATTTATCCAATAGCAATCCATCATTAACTGTTAATCCATCACCTAGTGATCTTCAACTCTATACTGATTTTGTTATTCTAGCAAAAGATAGTAAGTATAATATGTTTATATTTTTAAATATTGAATAGTATAAAATTTTAACTTATCATTGTATTTAAGTTCAAAATAGTTTTAAGTGCATAATGGATGCTATAAATGAAGAACGCAGTCATATTTTTGTTGGTGATGCGAGCGATGACAAATTATCTAATTATCGAGTAGCTTTAAATAAGGCCATTCAACAAAATAGTGAACTTCGTGCTAAATTAAATAACATTCATATTACTTCAGATGCATCAAATTTTCCAGATCCTGTAAGATTTCATAATATAGATTTAAATAAAATATTTAACTGTAATAATGATATTATATTGTTTATTATTTTTAGGTACTAAGTTCATCGTTATCATATAGTTCTGGTGTAAGTGGTTCAGAAGTATTTTTTGATGCTGAAGAATATCAAGGTGGTAAAATAAACGATTGTAATGAAGCTGTAACAAATGAATTAATTTCTGGTGAAGTAGTCACCCAAACTTCAGATACATCTTCTGAAGCAGGGTCTTTATCATCTGAAGATGGATCTATATCTTCAGAAAACAGTGACGGGGCCACATCTGAATACAATAATGCACAAGGAGGTGAGCAATATCTTAAATATTTTCAAATATATATAATAAGATAAGAAAATATATACAGTAATACCTCACTAGTTGGAACAAGAATTGTCTGATTGAGAGGGTTTGACCAAAAAAGAAAATGTCTCGTATCATAATAATGTATGAATGCATTTTTGGATGAACTCATCAATTTTATTTTGTTTATTAGTTTATTAACGGTTATTCAGCATCTGTTCCTAATTTAAGTTCTATAAGTGTTAGTGTGTTACCTTATTGTATGTATACTATACTCAAAATTATATTCAGCATATTGTATTATTAGTTATCTTTATTGTCAAATTCACAAATAGCATTTCTCGTGTATGAGAATAAAGAAGGGAGAAGGAAGTGTCGGAATACTTAGGTTGTCAAATATAGTACTAGTCGATTCTGCACGGTATTACCCGTGAAAATTTAAATACCCGTGGATTTACCCGGTTGTGTTCAAATTTGGTGTGTGATGAAGAGAATAGATTGTTTTCAATATTTATGATAACTTATATATAGACAATGGTAACCATAAATTATATTTTTAATAAACAAAATATCAAATAGTGTATGTTAATAATCCCCCCTCCACCATGAAAAAATCATTTGACCACCATTAGATTTACACTACTTAAACTCTGTTAAATGTTAGTTGTACAAATGTTTAATATAGAGTTATTTGGGTTGTTTTGATCCAATATAAAATACATGTGTAAAATTATATAAAATCATAATAACAAAGATTCAGATTCAGTTGCACTTAAAAATAACGAAAAATGACTTTTCAAAAAGTGCATTTACGACCACAAAATATTCCTTAAAAAAATTCACTGATTTCTTAAGAAATCAAGATAAATTTGTGAACTGTTTTATTTAAAAACCAGATTAATTTAATACGTTGTTTTAGTATAATAGGGACCTATGTGTATACTGTATGTATATATATTATATATTTTAGATTCTAAGCGGAGCGATGAATATATATTGATTTTACAATGATTTGTGTTTTTTTTTTGTGTTTGTCATCGCCTTTTAAAATAATAAAAATGCTTAGATTTTCTTCAACAGTATCTTTTCTGATGGGAAAGTGACTCTAGTTGGTACTTTGGGGAGGTCTAACTTTAAAATTCTTACAGTAGTTTACAAAAACCCCGGGAAAAACCACATACAATTGAAGGAAAAACGCGAACTTTTAAGGAAAATTTGGTGTAACTCTAAAACGAATGACCGTAGATACATGCAATTTTCGCTAAATTTATATTAGCATTTCCCATACACAATTAAATTTTCAAAATATTTCGATTTGTTTGAACTGCAGTTTACGGACATTTTCAGTTTCCAATTTTTTTAGTTTTTTTTTTCTATGAATGTCGATAAAATTTTATTTGTCGGGTAAAAAAGCTTGAAATTTTAATTCAAGGCTCTTAATATATTGGTACAATGACATTTGAGAAATATTAAAAATCCATAGACACTATTTTTTTTATAAGCATTTAAAGTTCGAATTTTGACTAAAGGCGTAAAAATCACGAAAATGTGTAAATTATAGTTAGAAATTCCTAAAAGATTTTCTTTTTATATCTAAGATTTTAAAATGTAATACGAAATCCCTTATAAGGTTATCTACCTTTATCGAAAAAAACTGTCTATAAGAAAGTTAAATTCTTTTATGAGCGTTTAAAGTTTTAACGTTTTAACATTTTAAGTTCAAATTTTTACAACATTGGATTGGAAACACTCGATTTGCCATGTAGCAATTTTCTTATTTTGTTGTAATTCAAAAACGAATAACTTGAGATTTATATTATATGTTTATTTTATTTTATCAATTGCTAAACTTCATAAAATATTTAAAATATTTTGACTTGTTTTGAGCTGTTTACGGACAGTTTTTAGTTCTATAGATATCAATAAAATTGTATTTGTTGAACCAAAAAGCGTTAAAATTTAGTACAAGAATAGCAGTTGAAAAATATTAAAAATACATACACATTTTTTTCATAAGCATTAAAAGTTCGATTTTTGACAACATTTATCAAATTTAAAATTTAAAAATGATTTTATAGTTGAAAATTTATAAAATGTTCATCTTTTATAACTAAGGATTGAAAACTTACAACAAGGTTCCGCGTAAGTAGGATATTCTATAACCATAAAATCTCAAAAATATAAAAACACAGTTTTTTTATAGTTATTTTGTGTTCAAATTTTGAGGAAATTACATAAGTATTAAATAACCAAAAATAACGATTTAAGATATTTTCTTGTAACTTTATAATTTTATTAATTCAACTTACCGGAAACCATATTAATAATAAGTAATAACAATTTAAATATTATATTAAATATCCACACTAATAAACCATCACTGCCCAGAATCGTTTTTCGTATACTAATATACAATGATATTATATCATTGAATTCAAATTTAATGCCAGCCATTATAAAGTGACCCACTTGTAACCTACTGTACAGCAGAGCGACATCCACTTACCCACCTTTTTATTCTTAATAGTACTAAAAATAGGCTAAGAAATAAATAATGCTCTAAAAACGTTTAAAAATGCACTTAAACGTCAAAAATGCACCGAAAAAGTTTGTTGTTAGCATAGTGTATGCTTGAAATACATTCGTAACATAGGAAGCATTTTATCAAATATACCATCGAAATTCGCACCCTAATAATAACTATTTTATTTACAAAGTAATATAATAACTATGAAAACCTCGTCAAAATAGGTTAATCTTTATTTGTTTAAAGTTTTTCCCAGACAGACAAATATATCCATGTATGTAATAATAATTTTTTACGTTTATAAATTATACCGTATAATATAAAATTTTGAATACTTATAATATGTGATACACAAGTTAAATAAAATTAAAATAAGATAGACGATAGTTTTTTTAATTGCAAGAGTTAATTATCCAAAGCTATTAAGAAACCCATGAACATGCAACATACAATTACCCGTTAGAAAATCAAGGTTTTTCCAAGAACGGGGCCGCCAACTATATCAAGGCTTATATCAAGTTTCCATGACAGTCATAAAATAAATAATACAATTTTGTAAATTATATCCAATCGTAATAACTCTTTTGGTTTCTGTAACCAATAGCAACCGTATATATGTACAAAAAAATATTCGATTTATATTTTCCGATAATAAATTCCTGTGTGAACCCATCTTTAAATGCGAATTTTTTTAAATCCCTCCTTATTGAAGGACGTTGGAGGAATCACTATTCAACATTTTAAGCTCATACGGTTTGACCGTTTTGCTGTTTTTAAGAAATCATTGATTAGTATTTGGATATTATCACAGATTATATAATATATATAATATTATTTAATATAATCTGTGATATTAATAAATTATACTTATATGATATACTATTATGGTATTATAAACTAGCTGAATGTCCTGGCTTCGCCCGTGTGCTGTTTTTTCCTCGGAAAATCCCTTATAGTATAATAGGTACGGCATACACTATATGTGTGTACTTGGTTTACGTATATCACAGTTTTATAGAGTAGGTACCTCAGTTCACGGGCAAATCGGCGTTAGTGTGCCTACCTGCTATAACATTGTGAAATAATTTGACCTAGGTGGGGCAACCGTAAGTCACGGCTTGGATTTAGTACTTGGTATATTTTTTAACGTGATTGGAACTACTTACTCTCAGAAATTGTTCTGACATTTCTAAAATCGATCCTGAGATTATCGTCTAATTCAATTGAGTAGTGTTTAGTACAGTGGCGGCTCGTGGTTGGGACGACGGGATGATCGCACCCCCTACTAAAATTAATTATATGAAGAAAATTAATTGTATAATATTCTTAATTTTACATTTTTTAAAAATATTGCAAATTTTTAAATAGTAAAATAGTTATAAATTACCTACTATAAAAAAAAATAGTTACTTCTACCTACTTTACTGTCTTTACTTGTTAGTTTAATTAATTAATTACATTAATTGTCGTGTGCGAACTGGTTATTTCTCTCAGATACCAGGAGCATATGGGTACGCCACGGCCGTACGGCATGTACACACGGGTAGTGTTTGGACGACCGGCAACGTCGTCCAAACAATATTCGTAATACCATTGATTATACATAGTATTATACCTATTATACTATGTATAATCAATAGTAATACGCATGTAAGCGACGTGCAGCAATCGTGTGCGCGCGGGTACGTTTATTGTTGCTGCGATGTTATATTATACGGGTTTGGACGACCGGCAACGTCGTCCATACAGTAAAATTTTTATATATTACTATATTGGGTAATTTATTTTTAAATTTAACAGCCTGATCGGTTGCTAATCGCTATTGTTATTATTATTTTAATTTCCATTTTCTACTGTGACCTGCGACTATATAAAAAGTAAGATGCATGACAAAATAGATCTATATTGTCATGGTAGGATGTATATTTTTGTATATTTAAATAATTTGTTATACCTATGGCTACCGCTATTATATTTAAAGTCGCACCCCAACCACCAGCACCCACGAGCCGCCACTGGTTTAGTATATAAGCTACTTATATACATTTAGTTTTAAGATATATAGTTTCTTTATTTGAGGCCATTACCAGTGTTGAATCAAGGTATACTTTAAGGAGGCATTTGCTGCCCCCCTTGAAATTACTTTCACCCCCCTGATCACCGCACCTAATGATGGTCAATATAATATACAGTTTTTATTCCGTATTGCCAGTATAGGCACTATCTACTGCCTTTTCCAAACAAAAGAAAAGTTAGCCCCCCCCCCTCCACAGAAAAATTGCCTGGATTCAACACTGGCCATAATCATGACAATTTGATGCATGCTTGTACTTGATCTGCCTGAGTAAGTGAGTAACCAATCGTAACAATTTATACACAAATAAAAATAATACTAATTTCTACTATTATGCTATTATAACCTGCAACCAATGGCAACCATTTATAAACAAAAAAAAAGGTTAAATTTTCACTGTGAATCTCAAGATCTCTCTGTTTTGATGACCACATATTTAAAATGCGAATATCGACAATTCCTTTCTTTTTGCACATCTAGATCATTACTGTAGTGGGGTTAGGGGTTCAAAAGCCTTTGCTTTATAACTTTAACGTTTTAATACCACAGAATAGATTAAATTAATATATATAAATTAATTATTATCATATAATAATGCTTTTTGGTGAGCAAGTGGCACCTCCGATTGTTTATATCTAGCAATATCTAACGCATTTAACGAAGTAACATAAAAATATTAAATCTATACAAAACTGCACCATACAAAAAGTATGTGTATTTTTTTAAATACCCTTAACGACAAAACGTAATGTTACATTCAATTAAACGTGTTTGTCCTAGATCACAGTCTAAAGATTACTAAATTAAAATTACTTAGTCCAAGAAGATGGGTCGATCGGCATGACTCCAGATAATTACTTTTATGGAATTATTTTATGCAGTTGTTGATGGATTATCGATTATTTCTACATGGCTAGACAGATTCGGTATCAGGAGCTTATTAACTCGTGTGTGCTACTAAGCAACCTGAATTTATTTTAGTGACATATCTGCTGGCAAAAGTATGTAGCATAAGTTTAAATTTCAAAATATTTATTTAGTTGAAGCCATGTCACTGGTAGATAATGTAGGTATCTAATGTTTTAAAAAATATCAGAAATAATGCAGATGAAGAATTTAAAAAAATTGGCCACGTGAGTACCGCTCTGCTGTACAGTAGTTATCTATAATGTCATTGTAATGTGTTATATATTTGAATTCAATGATAAATCATTGTATACAAAAAATGAATAGAATAGTTAAATAAAAATTAATAAAAATCGAAAATATCTCATTGCTTTAAATAGTATGACTTCTCAGTGAACTTTTTCTTTTTGATAGAGGTAGAAAAACTTGTTAGGAATCTTCTAATAAAATATCTAATGTTAGCTATAAAAAGAAAAACTTTCATGAATTTTTAACTGAAAAATAATTTCTAACATTTGAAAAAATTATCATAGTTATCAAGTTATAGTTCAAAAAGAGTCAAAATAGTTTAAAAATTGTACCGTGTAATGTAACATATTTTAGTGATGAGCTAAAAAAAGGTCATTAACCCCCCCCCCCCTCCTCTTGGGTAATTCCTTTTAGAAAGAATGAAAAAAAGATGGTAATTTAACGCTAAACCAACTTTTGAAAAAATCGAATTATTATTTTGGTGTAATTCTAGAAATAAAAACCGTAGAGTGTAGACGCTTGAAATGTTCACTAAATTTTTATATTAGCATTTTTTATAAATTCAATTTCACAAAAATGCTGACTACACGGGGGTCCAAGCCAATTTTTCGCTGGAGCCAACAATAAATTTATAGTTACGCTAATGGCGGGCAAATCTGTTTGGTCTGAAACCTCCCTGATAATCTATTCTAGTATTCTTCGCAATCGTATTCATACAAGGATTCCGTATGCAACTATTTTAAACGGCGTGGTGTTGAATAAAGTCATGCATCTATAATTATTATTGCACTCTTGTTGATCGACCTTTTTATGTATAAGGCACACCAGTAAAATAATATAAACCGTGCTAGAGCTATCTGTGATCTCCGTTAGATTTTTCTAACGGGTTTTCAGCATACTTCGTTTATCATATTATATGAAATTATTCACATCCTTTCAAAATTCTTCATAGTTTCCCTCTTACGATAATGGATAGATCTACTGACTCCTAGCCTCTTTTATTCGGTTTAAAGCTTTTCCACATACATAATTAAGCCATGACTCGAGACTTTTTGTTTTTTCTTGTTCCCCTATTACCAACATAATACCTATACATATCGTTTACTTTTCTCTGATGAGGTTAGTACGTTTCCTTTTGAGTTTTATGCAGATCTGCTTTTTGAGTTGAACTTTTATTTTACCTCCAACCACATAATGATGTGAGTCCGAATCAGCACCTCTGATGGTTGTAATTTCTTGGATCCTGTTTTTGTATCTTGATTTTATCAATTTAATATTATTCATATTTGGTTAGTATGTCTTCCGTTTGGTGTTCCTTGTCTCTTTGTACGTTTTCTTTTTGAGAAACATAGTGCTCTTAATAATTAGACTTTCCCAGCTGCCATATCTATAAGTTTAAGTCCATTATTGTTTATTTCATGATGTAGTAAGGTACCTATAGGCTATAATATTCCACTGATTGATTTATATATCGTTTATTTCCTGACTAGCATTTAGATCTCTCAGGACAATCTGTATCGTATTACTGTTATCGGTACTGTAATTTTGTATTTATTAGTTCAATATGGTCTCTTAATGGAGTCTTTCTCGATTGACCCATATTGGCCATATTGTACGTTATTGAAACTTATATCAAACCTCTGAATATTAATATTTTTTTTAATTGTTACTATAAATAGTTAACATCGTTTTTTTTTCAAATATCCTATTTAAAGTACTTACAGATTATGAAATAATGAATAATACTAAAAAAATATATATGTCATACGTCAACATTTTAACCTAAAATGTTCTTAAAAAAATTGTAAATAATATATGTAATTAAGATATTTTTTAAATGCTGTAAGAAAATCTTATGTGGAACTTTGTATATTAAAGCTTTTTGACCTAGAAACGAAATTTTTATTTCATCAACATAAATCGAAAAAAAACGTCAACAATTACAAATTTCTGTAACTAGCCCAAAAACAACCAAAATATTTAAAAATTATTTTTAAATCTTTGTTAAATCAATACATTCATCGCTCTGCTCAGAATTACAACATCAAAAATAAAAAAATGTTTTAGGGATGAATTAGTATAAATTTCTTAGTTGAAATTTGAAAAATCGATTTATTTTACGTAACCCAGTTTATTGGTTTGACACCTACTCAGTACCTACTCTTTTATATTCACCACTCTTCCTTGTAAGGTATAATATGTACTAAATTGTGTTTGTTATTATTTTCACCCTCTAGAAATAATTCATTTATGTATTTACCATTTACGGAGGTTAAAAACTACGAATTCCCGTAAAATAAAGTTTATAAAAATAAATTATAATTTAATTTTCTCATACTATCCATATTTATTATTTATTTTCAGCATATCAAATATTACCTATTTTATAATGTGTGATTGTATCAGTTTTATTTATATGATAAAAGTTTGGCAAACTGTCAAATATTTCGCACATTCGATAGTGGCTACTCTGTTAAAGTTTGCACACTGGTAAAAGTTCAGGCGAGACTATATTTCTCCCTCTGTACTCGTAAAATCAATGCATTTGTCAGAAGTAAATACTAATCACCCTTTTTTACATTTTACAAAATATGCTTTGATAAGACATTTTCCCGTTATAAAATTATTAATATTTTACGTGAGTTGCCAAAAATAAACGTTAATAATGGAAGACGGATAGATAATTTCGCGTGAGTTGAATAAAGTACAATAAAAACGTTATTATATACACGCATTTTGATTTTTTTTATTCCAAAAATAATTATTGTTATTTCCTATAGTAGATTGTGGAGGATCTGGTGATATCCGGAATATGACTGGACGGCGTACAAAGCTACCATGTCCGAAACCTGATACCGAAGGATTGTCCTTATGGAATCTCTTATGCAAAAACATTGGTAAAGATCTCTCCCAAGTTTCTATGCCAGTGGCACTTAATGAACCTCTTAATATGTTACAGGTAAACACTTAAATGTAATTTTGCTGTTTATTTTTTCTTTTATAAATATAATATCAATATTTTAGTAGTAGTTTTAAATGCGTTATATCCGTTTGTTGATGAAATTTAACCAAATTGAAATATCTATGTTTCTTTTTTTAAATCCATGTTCATTTTTATAATTATTAAGTGTAAAAATAATATTTTTATATGTTATTTATTTATATGTATAGCGTATGTGTGAAGAACTAGAATACAGTGAACTTTTAGATAAAGCATCAGAACAATCTGATGTCTATGAACGCATGGTATATGTAGCAGCATTTGCAGTGTCTAGTTACGGATCCAGTTATTATCGAGCTGGTTCAAAACCATTTAATCCACTTTTGGGTGAGACCTATGAATGTATACGAGATGATAAAGGCTTCAAATTTATTGCAGAACAGGTAGTAAAAAAATATTATTTTATAATTTTTTACACTTATAATATTATTACTTTTACATTTTGTTTTAGGTTAGTCATCATCCACCAGTTAGTGTATGTCATGCTGAATCAAAAAATTTTATATTTTGGCAAGATGTTAGAATTAAGACAAAATTTTGGGGGAAATCGATGGAATTTCAACCAACAGGTTTGTTAAATGTGAAAAGAAATTGATTATTTTATTAATTTTTAATTATATTTAAGAAATATAATTTTTATTAATTTTTCTTTTTTAGGGTATGTAAATGTACAGTTATTATGTCAGGATAGCAAAGATCATTATAGATGGAATAAGGTGACAACTTGTGTTCATAATTTATTTGGTGGTCAAAGATCTGTAGATCAATATGGTGAACTGAAAATTACCAATTTGGATAAAAATATTACATGCAAATTGACATTTTTGAAGGTTTGTATTTATGTAATCATCACATCATATTATGTAATATCTTATTAAAAAAAAATTATAATATTTTTATCTTTTTTAATTAATTTTGGGAGACTAAATAGTGAATATTATCTCATTAGTATTAATTATAAATCTTGTATGTACAGGGTGAGCCACGGGAAAAGGGACAAAGATAGACGGGTTTTACTCAACGTTGAATGTGAGTAGAAACATCTGGATGAGCTCATTTAATCCGTCAGATAATGATGTTTCGTTGTCACTATGGAGCAGTGGAGTGTCGTTCACCGTGTGTTTGCGTACGACACGTTTGTGAAAAATAATGAATCGGTAGTTAAGGTGCCGCGCGCATTCAGACGGTAAGACTCCGTATTCTCGGGAGTTGTTACAGGACGTTTTGGACCATTTTGTTTTTTTTTATTAACTATCCCCGTTCGAAAACTATCTACCCACCTTATAATTGTTTTTCCCATTGAGAGTAGCACCGCGACGTCTGACGCTGAAGTGAAGTCTGAATGCGAGCTGCACCTTAACTACCAATTCACTGTTTTTTCACAAACACGTCATACGCCAACACATGATCAGTTACACTCCACTGCGCCATAGTGACAACAAAATTACATCATCTGACGGATTGAATGAGCTAATCTAGACCTTCCTACTCATATTCAACGTTGAAAAAGCCTGTCTATTTCTGTCCCTATTTCCGTGGCCCACCCTATACTTATTTTTTTTTTTTTTTAATCACTTGAAATACAAATTTATTATTTTGTATTATATTATAGGCTAGTTATTTCTCTGCTAAACGTCATGAAATACATGGTGTTGTAATTGATGATAATGAAGGAAAAGTTGTACGTAAACTATTTGGTAAATGGAATGAAGCTCTGTATTGTGGAGTTGCTGCTGCACCTTCTGCAAAATGTATATGGAGACCAGGTATTTAAATGAAATGAACAATGTTTTTAATTTTGAGTAGATCAATAAATATATTTTATTTATAGGTACTATGCCAGAAGACTATGAGTTATACTATGGATTTACACGATTTGCTATGGAATTAAATGAGCTTGACTTAGAAACAGCCAAGATTTTACCAAAAACTGATACTCGTTTTCGACCAGATCAAAGGTACCAAACCTACGAGTGTATTTTAAAAGAATTAATTTTTTGTGTATTATTTTTTTTATTAATGTAAATTGGCTAATAATTAATTAATTTTATTAACAAAGGCTACTAGAGGAAGGAAATCTGAATCGTGCCGAATCTATGAAACTTAATTTAGAACAAACGCAGCGTGAACGTCGTAAACAAAAGGAAGAAACTGGAGAACAACATGAACCTAAATGGTTTAGAAAAACTGTTAGAAATGGTATTGAAACATGGGAGTATAATAATACGTATTGGGATGTACGTAAAAACCCAGGATTTACTAATTACCATTTAGAAAAACTTTGGTGAAGGTTACCATTAAGCATTATGTAATCAGTGTGTCATTTGGTCAGTTAGTGGTGTGCTAGTTATGTTAGCCTTATGTTTTAATAAAATCTGGTGAACAAAACAATATGAATCAAATAGTCTCAAAACTGAGACAAATTAGATAATCTAGTCAATATTTTCATACTCATGTGTTTGTACTTTTCCATTATATTTAATTTTCTTCCATTAAAAATCACTTTATATAAGATTGAAAGTCTTACATCCATATAAAACACCTTCTGTAGGTTAACTAAATGGTTTTATTAGATAATATTTTTTTAAAAAGCTGGAGTAAATCAAACGCCTATTTACTTTTTGTTATTTTTTTGTTTATACATGGTACCTGAATAATATACTATAATGAATGAAAACTTGACTGTCAAAACGTAGGTATGTAATCAATTTGAATATTTTAGTATTCTCAAACTATTTACGAAATCAGAGTATGAAAAAATAAAAAGAACAACTAAATTATTTTTGAATATTTAATAACTAGTTTTCATTCTGTTTTATTATATCAATTCCATGACCGAATATATTATTATCATTTTTATTAATTAAAAATTTAGAATCTAATAATATAATATCAAAATTATTTTTTATATGACATAATTGTTATGTAACAATTTTGACTGTAGGTATTCATTTTTTTTTTACAAATTCTGATGCACTGCAAATAATAAATTGGTTACATATATTTATCAGCTTCAAAACATTTTATTGTTATTTAGTAATTCAATTTTTTTTTAAGTAAAAGCTTTTTTCATAAACTTTAGCTAAATAATTTCTATAGCTGTTTTGAATCAATGATTTAACATTCCCATTATATTTTTCATTAAGATAGAATGACATTGATATAGTTGTGTTATATAATTTTTATTAATATAGATTTTATAACTATTGAAAAATTAAATAAATAATTTTTTAAGCGGTATAGGTAAAAAGAATATTAATTACTATTTTAATTTAATACTGTTACTTTATTATATACAGTTAAAACTTAAAATCATAATATTAAATGCAACAATATGTTATGTTAAACTTATTATTTTTTATGAGGTATTGTGGTCAGAAACTCGTTAATAATTGTAATAATGTATTTTTAGTACAGTGATTATTTGTATTGTAAACTAATTAATTAATTATAAATTTCAAACTATTTAACTGAATTTATAATGAAGTAAGCTCAAAAGTATGCTATACATATATTTTTCCATCTCAATTAGATAAATATCAATTAGTAGAACACAAATAATAATAATAGTAATAACTAATAAGTATATTACGACAATATTTCTTCATTTTTTGTTTAGTTTACATTATACTCTCCACACAATATGTTTGGATAATATTAAATCATATTCATAACTGAAATGCATTATGCTAAATATGCAATAGGATTAATTTCAATTTGAAAATGTCATGATGTAATGATATATTTATTCTGTGATACGTTGTATAAACGTTAAAACCAGTTATTGTGTTAGTAATATTATATTAACATCTTACATTCCCAATGTATATTATAAACATTAGTGTTATTGATTGGCTCATAAAAACAAAATCGAAAACATACATTTTTATTTTATTAATAGATATATTATTAATCATTATCACTATTGTTATTAATTTTGTTTGTTATTAAATGTTAATCTAACAATGGAAGGGTTATTATCTCATTTAAGTGAGCTACTTAAATTATTTGTGTCTATAAACTTATATACACATGATATTGTGTGTATTTATATTCGTATGACATATTATTATATTATTTAGATTATGACAATTGTTTACGTAGGTTGTGGTCTGTTATATTTTTATTATTGCTTAAAAAATTGATTTTGTAGGTTTTTTATTGTTTGTATAATTAATATAAACTCAGAAAATATATAGAGCATTATAATATACATGTTATTAACACCAAAGAATATATATAACTGCTCATAAAACATATTTTGTTAACATGTCAATGTTAAGATTATAAGACAGCGACAGTAACACACAATATAGAAAAGATCTTCCTTACATTGTGCAAAAAATATAACATTTTTGAGCAAAAAAATATTTCATACCATTTCAATAAATTAATATTATACAATTAAAAATTATTAAAAATACTATAGCATGTTATTATTAAACATAATAAAGTTTCTTAAATAATTTTTCCTCGTTTTCATTTAGTAACCAAATAACCTATTACAAATATTATAGAAGATATATTTTTGAGGGTTTGAAATATTACCATATTAATTTTATACTTTATTATTATTTGACTTTGTTACAACTTTCAAAATATAAAAAAATGTTAAATGAATTTTTAATTGTTTTGAGACAATATTTAAAGTTTAAAAAAAATCTACATGTTATACCCTAAAAAATATTATTACCTATAATTATTATAAAGGGAGATTTTACTCTAAGATTACTCAAAAACAAAATAAAAATGATTTTGCGTGAATGTGTTTTGTCTGTATAGGCTAGAGAGATAAAAAAAAAAATGTGGTGTGCCCTGACACCCTCACAATTGTTTGGATCAGTGTTTTTTAACTGTTTTCCGGGAAATTAAATTTTCAGAAGTGTTGTTAAGTAATTTCAATAGGTCACAACCAACATATTAAAAAAAAATTCAACTCATATATTTGAATAATTATTGGGATATAAACTTAATGTTTACTTATTTCTTAATAAGATTTAAATGAAAGAGAAAATACTGGACGAGGGATAGAGGGAAAATATTTTGGCACTGGTAACCATATTCAAAGGCAAAAAAGATGTTCAAGAGTGTGGACATTATAGAGGTCAGCAATAGGCGCAACTATACGTACATTTTAGGGGTTGCTAAAATGTCAACAGCTGACTAATTCTCATCCCAGGCTTCTTCAAAAATGTTTAAATAAAATATGAAATTGAGTGACTAATATTTATTTTTATACATATGGGTATTTAATTCTTTGGTATATTTTTCCTATATAACAAATATATAGATATTTAAGAAATACTCAAAATACTACTACAGTATATTAAATAACAACAAAAAGTTTAAACAAACACATCATGTAGCCGTTTGGACGTTGGACTAACAGAGCATCAAAAAAAAGAAAAATACTAAGGGACATTGAAAATTAATATAAAATATTAAAAATAGTTTTTTATGTTATTTACATTAAAAAAGTTAAAACGATTTTAATCAAAATGTTGTAGTACCTAGAGGGCTTATGGTTGTTCTATGATACTACCTACATTAAATGAACAAAGTGAAATATTTGGGGTGACACCACATAAAATTGATGTCTCTAGTTCTAGTTTCATAACTTTGAAAAATTCTTAGAATTCGTTTTCCACATCAATAAATTTCTTTAATTTTTTAGGGGTATTGTACTATTGTCGCCAAGTTTTTTTTTAATTACTTCTCGCCAAGCATGTACTTTTCGCAAACAATTGATAAAAGACTTCAATCTTGGATATTGACTCCCGTTTCGAGAATTAAATAATTATGCTTTCCCACGTAAAGAAAGGCGAGTACCTAGGCCGCATTTAGGAGGCCACTGGCTAAAACTTCCCCATAACTTTTTGGTCGGAAATTTGTGAATTATTAAAACTTTTAAAATGTTAATTATGTTAAGGTGCCCTGTGCTGATGTAATTTTGTCCTCAAAAGTACACTCTGCGGGAATAACGATACCGCGTTGTAGAATCAACCAAATTTAATAATTTTTTTTAATTGCTAAAGGGAAATATTCTACAGCCCTCACCGATCTCTGTTTTTCGATATTTTATTCTCAAACTTTATATATGTCTAAAAAAGTACAAGATAAAAAGCATTTTTTTACAAATGTTTTTTTATTACAATTGTTTGAAATAAAATACAAAATCAGAGATCGATGCGGGCTGTAAGAAGTCTTCTTCTTTCAGATAAAAATAAGATAAAAATGGGTAGTCATCAAAATCCGACAATACTACAAAGCTTGAGAGTTATTCGATATAAAACACCCTATCATCCCCCCCCCCCGTAAATAGGTATCGGTTAATAGATTAGTGGTAAAGTCTTGTAATTGAGGTGGTAACTAAAATTTAAAATTTAATTTTCAAATTCTATAGAATTGTGAAAAATTAGAAAAACTGACACCGGGACCCTTAATACCCTATAATATTTTATAATGTATTATGCTGTTTGAAAATTGAAATATAAACAATTCATGTATTTTTATTTTATAGCAATATAGCTATCTGCAATCGAGAATTATTAATATACCTAATAATAGTTTCTTAATCCTTTACCAAAATATGATATTATTCAATAGACATAAGTTATTACTTATTTATAATAATACTTTACACGTCGTATTTTGTACCTATTACAAAAGTAGGTACAATTATTATTATTATTCTAATTTTTTTTTTATTATTGAGCTTGAGCCCGACAACTTAGGCCATTAGCTGTTTTGTTTTTTTTGTAAGTTTTTAGTACGGGGGGACGGTTGAAAACACGTTTTTTGTATATGGCAAGGATTCGTTGCCATCCAGGAACTAGCAACGCCGGCTGTTACGTACACTCAGTGCGTTTCCGCAGTTGAGATCACGCACTGCGCCACACCAAGCCACAATTATTATCATAGTCAACCAACTCGAGCCACAGCACTTGGTGAATGATCCGTGAAGTAGGTAGGTACCTAACTGTGTAAAAAAAAAAACAGTATACTTATATGATGAATTATAAGCAGGGCTCTGTATTTTTGGGGAGGAAGAAATTATTAAACGATATTTTTTTTAAAAAAGCACACATTGTAAAAAAAAAATCTTTTGATTGCTCAAAATCTAAAAGGTTTACGAGTATCTATCTTCCATAATTCCCGTGGGCGAGCCTCTTACGGGGGCGTCGATTTCTTTTTACATCTGGACGCAAAGTGTCTAAATGTGGCTCTGCAAGTACCGAAGGTGAATATGAAATAAATTGATTGATGTATGAATGAATGAATGTATGAATAGGTAACGACAATAGTGTTCGGAGTATTTATCTGGGGGAAGGGAAGGGAAAGATTTAGTGATAAATAAATAGCCATATAGGTATGCATCAGGATTTAGCGTTGAGCCCTTACCTGTTCTTCTGTTATGAAGCATTCAAAGGTTGAGGTGCATGATTTCGTGTTAGTGGGAGAAACCCGGAAAAAAACCCAAAATAACTTCTACATCAATATAGGTTTTGGTTTCGGTTTAAAATATATATAAGGGTTCCGGTACTGTTTTGGTCCCAAGATTTTCAAAAGGTTTCGGTCCAAAACCGGTCAATTTCGGTACGGTTCCAGTTCCTGACATTATGTATCATATTATATTATATATTTTTATATGGCCTGCTTGAAACCTGACAGACCAGAAAAACACCTGAAATGACGCTGCCAAATGTATTACAACCACAGATCATTAAAAAATTACATTGATGTTGCTTATAAATCAAAATATCGAATGTTCGTATAATCTAACAGGCGTAATGAAAATTTATAGTTTCTCGGTGGTCTCTATATAAGAGAGCGCCGATTGTCAATCTCTAAATTGTTTTCCAATGTCATAACAACTCGTTAGTAATTTATAAAAATAAATATTTTTCACTATGCATATTGCATTATTATTTATTGCATTTGCATAATATAATATTATCATGTGACATAATATTATGTAGGTTTTGATTGTTCTTTTTTACTATTTTTATAGTCCTGTTAACAAAATAATTTAAGAAAATAAAACTTTTTAGCGGGTAAATTGTCGTTGTTTAACATGGTCACACTGCAGAACCAGCAGAATTTACTAGCATCTTTGGAGTTAGGAGTCCGTTTATTACGTATGTTGTGTGTTTTCTTTTTCGTTCGTGTTCTATTTACAATATTATTATTATTATTGTATCGCATCCCTTAGCGGTTTTTACTTTTAATATAATATATATTTTTTTTCATATTTGTCTCGCCTCTTCGCCGTCCCTTCAAACCCTCCAAAGTCCTAACGGTAAATTCTCCGCCATTAGTGTTGCCATTCACGGTTTTTCACTCGATCGGTGCGCGTACTAAACACCAGATCGAATTTTATTATTGTAACACACCAACACGTTACACAAGTCGTCGTCGTCGTCGTCGCTGTACGACGGTGTCGATCGTTTTTTAATGGTCCTCTCGATTTTGGTGATGACCAGTGCAACGATGTGACCTATGTGATAACCCGTCGTTTTCGCCGATCCGTGTTTATCCGCATCACCTCATCCGACGCTCACAGACAACCAGACGAGCATACACTCGGAAATGCAATACTGCTGTTTGCGCGGGACCGGTCACATTCTGTAAGTAAGTACTTGGACCTGTTAGCCCGTCGAACCATAGATTAAATATGCTTCGATCACGTTCCATTAGCTCCTTAATTCACACTTATATGCGACGACTCGTTAGTCGTTACCTTGTACGTTGTCATACGACATTTGTGTCTATAATCGTAAGACTTTTATCAATATTTTTAAACTTATTTTACCTACTCGACATGGTAAAAAAAAACGATCGTCGTTGTTTGTCACTAGTTTCGTTCTACACAAATTCTACACGTTGAATGCAAATATAATAATTGTTGTGATTGTTTTGACAGTAAATTGGTAGTTTATTGGGCAGATAATAAAGTGCATCTCACTGGTATTTTCCCACAGGTACCTAGGAACTTGAATTAACTCAATTACAATTTGTCTTTGTTTTTCAGAAAAAAGTAATCAACTATCACAAATATGCAGGAGGATATGACATATCCGGCTGGATGCCGTCCAGTTACAGATGATCTGGGTCCTGATGAACTTATTCGCCGATTAAAAGTATGTTAAATTAATAATTAGAGTACATTAACTGTATTAAAATTTGTGAAATATTTTAGACTTTAGCTCATACACTTCAAGCAATGGGTCAAGATGAAGGGATGTATCAACAATATATACCATTGACTTTACATTTGGCCGAAGATTATTTTCTAAAACATGCTAGTAAAGATGTTCAGCTTTTAATAGCATGTTGCATCGCTGATGTACTCAGAGTTTATGCTCCTGAAGCTCCATACAAAGATCCAGAGCAAGTCAAAGTAAGAAAAAATTGGTTTAAACTAATATTTCATTTTTTAATATCATATATTTTTGTTGTAGGGTATATTTATGTTCCTCATTAAGCAACTTGCCGGTCTAAAAGATCCAAAGGATCCAGCCTTTAAACGTTATTTTTATCTTTTGGAAAATCTTGCTTATGTTAAGTCTTTCAATATGTGCTTTGAGCTTGAAGATTGTCAAGAAATATTTTGCAAATTATTTTCACTCATGTTTAAAATTGTCAAGTAAGCACAAATTCACATTTTTTTTTTTAAATATTTTACTTCATATTATTATTTTATTTACTAGTGATGAACATTCAACTAAAGTGAAATCTTTTATGCTTGACATTTTATGTCCATTAATATGTGAATCTGATATGGTAGCCAGTGAGCTTCTTGATATTATTTTAATAAATATTGTTGAACCTAATAAATCACAAAGAAAAAATGCATATTCATTGGCCAAAGACCTTATTCTTAAATGCTCAAACACTTTAGAGCCTTATATCCAATCGGTAAATACATAAATAAAATAATATTAAATATTATGATTTATATTTTAATTATTTACTTTTTATTTTAGTTTTTTAATCATGTTTTGATATTGGGAAAGAATGAAAAAAATCTAGCTATAAGTACCAAAACTTATGATCTCATTTATGAATTGAACAGAATCAGCCCATCTGTATTGTTGGCAGTGCTCCCACAACTTGAATGCAAACTGAAGTCAACTGTTGAACAAGAACGTCATGGTACTGTGTCTCTTTTAGCTCGCATGTTTTCAGAAAGAGATTCAAATCTTGCTAGCCATCATAATATTTTATGGCAAGCATTTCTTAGCCGATTTAATGATATATCTGTTAGCATCCGCATTAAGTGTGTTCAGTATGCTATGCATTTACTTTTAAATCAACCTGAACTTCGCCAAGATCTGACAGAAGCATTACGTTTAAGAAGTTCTGATAGTGACATGAATGTACGTCATGAAACAGTTATGGCTATTGTATCAACAGCTAAACATGACTTTGAACCAATTGCAGATAATGAAGAATTACTTTTAGTTGTTAAGCAAAGAATGTGTGATAAAAAGGTATTGTATTATACATTTAATTTAAAACAATCATTTAGTTATAAACTATTATGTATGTGTTTTAGTTTAAAATTAGAAAAGAAGCTACATCTGGGCTAGCATTTATATACAAAACATATTTAAATGATCCAGACATTCCTCAAGGCACTAAAAAAGCATTCACTTGGATCAAAGATAAAATTTTACATGGGTATTATAGAACTTGTGTTGAAGACAAATCATTGGTTGAACGACTAGTGAATACATCTTTAGTACCGTATCAACTACCACCTGAAGAGAGAATGAAGAGACTTTATCATTTGTACGGTACAATTGATGATTATGCTAAAAAAGCTTTTATGGAGATTCAAAAAACTCAACTTTTGTAAGTGACTAATTATATTTGTTTGTAAAACATATAATTTATTTGTTTATTGAAAAATATGTAGAATCCGTTCACATTTAAAAGAATTTCTTGATAATCACAAGAAAGAAGACAGTCCTCAAAAAGATAAAGAAATTCAGGCAAGTATAAAATTATTAACTCGGTATTTACCTGAATCAGTTAAAGCAGCTGAGTTTATTGGCAAATTTTCACAACACCTAATTAAAGATTCTACTCTATTAAGTTGTAAGTTGATTTTTATTAAATTATTGCATTTAGTAATGAATTAAAATAATATGTTATACTTTTTAAAGGTATGGATACAATTGCCAAACAAAATTCTAGCACTGCGGAAATATCTGAAGCTACTAATTTAGTTTTACGTAAGCTTGGTCAACCGGTAATGACAAATCTATATTACAACACAGTAAAAGCACTTTTGGAAAGAGCATCATCGGTGATGATAGACTCTCAAGCATTAAAGGTTAGTGTAAAATAAAATATGAATTTATATTTTTTAATACCATGAACATTCTTTTTGTTAATGAGATATTTTCACACTATTTGTTTGGTCTGTGACCTACGCATAACTTAAAAAGCACTCCTTCTTCAGAACTAATCTTGTGTTAGCTTTTATATTCGAGTGAATTGACCAACTATCAAACTATCATGTTAAGAACACTACTTATGTCTGTACGTTAGCCTTTTTATGATTTTTGAATTTTTATAAATTATTAAAATTTACTAATGTTCATAAATGCAGTAGAGTTTAAATATTATAAAAAAAAATGGTCAACATGCAAACACAGATTCTTAACTTTAAGTTTGATTATTATAAAATACCTATGCTGCAGTTTCGATCAGAAAGAGATAATAAATAGGGAGCTGACATCTTAATATATAATTGTTGAATTTATATTAAATACATTTGATCACAGTACTTATTATAAGTTCCTCTACATTCATTATTTTTAATTTTACTTGTCTGGCAAGAAAGTTATGTATTAAGAGGACACCAAAACTTTCTTTAAGGTAAGAATATTATGTAATGCACCTTATATTGATATTTCAATTTCAAAGTGAGTTAGGAAAATTTTAAAATATTTATATTTTACAAAATTATAACTCAATAATATATATCTTACAGCTGTATTTATTGTTTTCATCTTAAGTACGTAAAAAAACAAATTTACGATCAATAGTTCATGTTGCCTTTGATTGTTAAAATTAAAGTGAATTGACCTATGGTAAAAATCTGTGTTCGTATGTCAGTTTTTTATAATCAATTTTAGCTAGTTTTGAGTGTATAAAATAGGGAAATATATAAATGTTCTTAACTCGTCTAAAAGCTAATGTATCATAATAAAACCAACATAAAAACACGGTTAATGTTCTTACCGTTAAGCTTAATAATATGTTGATTTGCTCTAATTTTTAAATTAACAAAGCTAATCATAAACTGCTGAGCGACAAATATGTTATGCACTTGTAAGATGGAGTTCACAATATTGCAGATTGCTGGTGTGATGTTCTCTTAAAGTTGATAATAGGTCAATTCATTCTTAATACTAATAAGTAATTACGAAAGCTTACTTCACAAAATTGGTTCTACTGAACTTAAATTTTTCATGCTAAACGTTTGTAAGACAAAGACAACATATACCGGTTTGTAGTCTTTAAATTTATACTTACCATAAAGGTACTAAACTTATTCAAGTTTTAAAATATTGTGTTATTATTTTCTATTAATTGTTGTATCAAAGTAAATATGGCCAGTGCAATAAATTTAATAATATTTTGTTGTTTAGGAATTGTTTAATCATGTGGAAAATTGTTTAAGTGGTGGAAACATGATAGAAGAACTTGGTTTACACCCAGAAACGGCAGCTTATAGAGGACTCGAGCTTCTTAATGTAAATTTATTTATTTTATTGTTTATATACTAATTTTAATAATTATATTATCTAATGACTGCAGGTATTATCAAATACATTTGCTTGTCACTTTTATCATCCAGACATACTGGATAAACTTTTAGATTTATCACATCATGATGATGAGTACATTGCTCCTCAAGTTCTCACTATGTTGACTACAATTGGCAAATATAGTCCACTTGGTAAATTTTTCTTTTATAAAATATATAAATTATCAAATAAAATTATACTAATGTAAATATTACAGGTGATTCGTACCCAGAATTCACAGAAAAGTTAATTCCAATATGCAAACAATTGGCAGTGAGCGGTACTCCCAAACAGGCTAAAGGAGCTATACGTTGTTTATATGTCAATGTATTTAAATCTAAAAATGATATTTTTGATGATATCGTTGAGGTAACATAAACATTATGATTTTAAATGTTCAATTGTTTAATACCATTTTTGTTTGATAAATGTAGAAAACTAAAATTAATTTAGAACCAGATTCAAAACATTATGAAACAGCAATAGTAGCTCTTGGGCATTTAGCTATCAATGTGGCTGAAAAATATAATGTCCATTTCAAAAATATGATTTCTCGAAAGGTAAGTAATTTAATAAAAATTGCTTTAAATAACAAAGTTAAATTGTGATAGTGAAAATATGAAAATAATTGTTTTATGATTATAATTATTATTTAAATTTGTGGTTGTTAACCTGTGTTGCAAAATGGCTTTTGATGTACTGCTTAATTATTTAAAATATAAAGCATTCATCTGCATTATTGTGTGTAGGATGAGCTGCAATTTTTATAAACCGAATGTTGCGGCAAAAAAGAACTATTAGATTCAAATATTAATATTATTAAAAAGTAAAAGGTATAAAAGGTTGATAATCTTATAATATAACATATAAAATACTTACAATATTAACTAATGATGACAAACCTCTTTACGAGTTTGTTCTTTACTGTATAAGGTACTTTCAATTAGGAACCTCTTAAATAGAACTGTTGTTTTCTAGGAGGTTATTACTTTTTATAAATTAAAGCTTAAAAATGCTAAAACTATGTGAATAGCATAATAAGGTGGCTACGAGGAATGTAAAATGTATTATTTTATAAATTTGTTTCTATGGCTGTTGTTTGGTCTAATCTAAGTTAATTTTATGTCTATTGGTAATAGTGTAAAGAAGTTTTGATATTTATGTTCATAAAATGCATGCTTGGTATATAATTTACATCATATTTTTTTTTTTTTTGCCAAATTACAATATTTTGCTTCATATACATGATTTATAAGCCAAAAAAGAAATAATGCAATAGAAAAATATTGATATTGATTTAATTTTGTGTTTGAAGTCTATTTTCTACTAAAAACAATGATACATATTTTATCTCAGCGAATCAAATCTCTCGAGCATAGCTTAGGTACCACATTATAACATACATTATTATTAAAACATATTGCATACGAGTCTGCAATGAATTACCACATTTTATGTCTGTTGTCCTTGCTATTATATGTGATGCTCTCGTAGCGCGGCATACTGTCCTTGTCCGACTTTTGCTACATTCCTTATGTGCTTAAATGGTCGAAGTATCAAACACATCGAACGTCAGTGCAGTCGCATCTAACTATCGTGTGATAAGCGGGTATATCGAGTTCGAATCTCGTTGAGGAAAATGATATTTTGCAATTTTTTTCGTAACGTAACGTTTTTCGATTTCAATTCTATGTGCCAAAGCAAAGACGTAAAATTTCGAAAAATTGTTTGATCATAAAACTTTGAAGGAGGTGACTAATACCCAATTAGATTTATACTTTATTCAAAATAAGAATGGTAGTCAGCGGTAGCGATGAGTTTTCATCTGGGAATATTTTCAGATGCTCCCCTGTGTGGGGCCAGTGCTTTGGAACAAAGCTATGCCCCTGTGCACAAATTGGCCGCCAACTATTGTTCTTATTTTAAATAGAGTATATTTGGTACTAATGGGAGGACGGGAGATAAAAATTAAATATTCTCTGCTTTTTTTTAAAAAAAAAAAGAAATAAGAACATGTTTAAATTTTAATGTCATTATTAAAAAAAAATATTTGCTAACTAAGGCAACTTCTATTGAGGGTAAAACATTATTGAATGTAATGGTATTTTCAGGGGGATTTCATTGTAGTTTGAGATAAATAAAAGATAATGGTGTTTGACATATTATTAAGAATCTACTGTTATTTGTATTGTAAGACAAAACCAGGTATCAGATACGATTTACTTATATAGTCTCATGTGAAATAGAGTCAACATCAGTTTTTTAAGACACATGTCTACTTAAATTGACATATAGTCATACATATAGTAAATGTGTTAATAATGAATAACAACTTTAAATATGTTTTGTGTTTTATTTTAGATTGTTAAGGAATTATTAGTTAAAGTGTCTGTAAAAAGTGAACTTTATAATGCTGATGCTAATTGGTGCTCTGAAGAAATTTTACCAAAAGGCACAAAGTGTAGAGTAAGCTAGAACTTAAAGTTTTAGTATTAAAATTGTATACTCATTTTTATATTGTATTTTTAGGCTGAAGGTATGAAGGCTATGGCAAGGTGGCTTATTGGCTTAAAGAATGATAAAGTATCAGCTCAAAAAACGTTCAGAATGTTTAATGCTTTTTTGTCACAAAAAGGCGACCTTACACAATCTGGAATCTTATCAAAATCTGAATTAGCTTGGTTGCGATTACAAGCAGGATGTTCTATGTTAAAGATTTGTGAACAAAAAGGTGTAGGAGATCAATATACAGCTGAACAGTTCTTTTTATTATCAAGACTTATGATGGTATATTTTAATTTTGGGATTTTACTTTTCTATGTCAACATCTAATAAATTAAATGAATTTCAGGATGAAGTTTTAGAAGTGCGAGAAATTTTTGCTGCAAAACTTCATAAAGGTCTAGGGAGAGGTTTACCTTTTAAATGTCTCCCATTAGATTTTATGGGAATGTACGCTTTAGCTGGACTTGAAGCAGATGAACGATTGAGAAGTAAAATCTATGACTATGTTTTAAAAGATATAAACAGAAGACGGGAATATGCCAGAAATTTAACTCAAGGATCTGCCACATGTATTTTGATTTATTCTTATAGTTTTTAATGCCTTTCAAAGTTATTATTTAATGTTTTAATTTTTTATAGGTTCAATTGAAAAAGCAATGGCACAATTACCTCATATTTTACCTGATTACATGTTGCTGTTTGCTATTTCAATTTTAACACACTCTCCAGTATATAAAGATAATAGAGATGAAGAAAGTCTGACATTAATGCAACAGTGCTTGTGGTTCATTCTTGAACCATTAATCACCAAAAATGATTCTTATAATTTTGGATTTTACAAAGAGATGTTGGAGCGAGTAAAAAATTATGTTGACGCTGTAGAACCAACTAATGAGACTATTAATGCGGTAATTATAGATATTATCTTTCATTCTATTTGTTACTTCAAAGAAAAATGTGTCTGAAACACATTTATGACATGTCATCAACAATGTTTCCGATTTCCCGTCATAATCGGTAACATAAATATTTGTCGGTGACAATATCAGAAACATAATATTTTTCTTGGTCTGGACTGGGCTAAATGTACTTATTAATATTGAAAACTTAAGCTATGAAATATCATAATGTCTCAATATATTTTAATTATGTTATAAAAAAAGAACTGACATATTTTGTATTATTATATTGGGATCTGGTGCCAGTTTTTCAAATTTTCTGGAATTCCATAAAATTGTATATTTTAGTTACCACCTTGATTATAATACTTTTCCACTAATCTATTACCCAATACCTATTTAGGGAGGTTTTTAGGGTGTAATTAATTGAAAAAAATAACTTCACGAGAATAACTCTCAGGCCTTGTATAATTGTCAGATTATGATTATTATTTTTTTATTTTTTTTCAAATTATGGTATATTACAATTTATAAAAAAACACTTTAAATTGTATTATTGTTTAAAACATAAAGTTTGAGATTAAAATATTGAAAAATAGATTTTAGGCGGCCTGTAGAATATTACCCCCTTTTATCAAATATTATCAAATTTGGTCGATTCTACACAGCAGGATCACTAATTCCATAGAGCTTAATTTTGAGTACGTAATTGCATTGGCATCAGGCGTCTTAATGATTACGCTGTAAAGTTCCAATTAAATATTGTGAAACCAATACATTTTTTACTCAAAATCTAAAATATTCATATATATATATGTTTTTTACTCCCCTCGGAATTTAATAGATATTTTATTTCAATTATTTTTAGTAATATATTGTTACAGAACAGTAATTTTAATGATTAAATGTTTATTAAACTTGTTTTAGAAAATGTGGGCTCTTTGTGATTTGGCAATGAGCGTATTAGTAGTTCATACTAGTACATTTGAAACATCTCCTTTTTCTGAAATTAGAATTTCAGCAATGTTTTTCAAGAGGCACGATGATTCCATGTTTGTGAACGTAAAAGTTTATTTGCCAGAAAAATTCCAAATTAAAGTAAGTTAATGTAATTAAAAGATGAATTTGATAATAACAGTTTTTTTTTTATTTTAGCAAGTGAACAATAATGGGAAAAAAACTGGACTTTCAGCTGCCTTAAGAACCACTAAGACCCGAACTCAAAAACATAACATTCAAACCAGTCGAGCTAACGAATCTAAAGTAGTGAGTATTTTTAGTCTTAGTTTACTTAATCATGTTTATTTTAAATTTAAGTGAAGATTAATGATTATAAATAAATATTTGAATTTGGCCCGTTTCCAATCAATAACCCTTATGTATACTAATATATAAAGAGACAGTATTTATTTTGTTAATCCTTGATAAACTCTAAAACTTAAATTTCAAATATTATTTTTACCATTATTTAAAAAATCTCATGGAGAAGGTTACATAGGAACATATAGCATATACGACCAACATAACTCATGCCTATAAAAACTTAATGTTAAACAGATTACCTAACCCATGGTAATATCTGTTCTTTTCTTACCACGACATATAAAACTATCAAAAAACATTTGCCAAAACATAAAGTTGCATTTATGAAGAACGCTCACTATCCAGAACCTCGGCACCACCACCATGCCAAAAAGAAATATTAGTGATAAGAAAATTATAGTAGTTAGAGTACTAAATAATTTTGTATTAAACTGACTAATGATGACAAAACCATCCTTGCGAGCTTATTTCTTACTTCGTAAGAAAAATGACTTGAAATTTGGGACCTCTTAAGGACTGTTGTTTCTTAGGAGGTCTGAAGTCAATTTTAAGATTTATGGTTCTGTTAATAATAAAGCGTTAACAGTATCAGCCAGGAATTCATTACATTATGATCCTCCTCCCACCTCTACTCCACTACCATGCAAGGTGGATACCATAAAAGGAAATATTAGAATTTAGAAGATAATTTTAACTAGAATACTAAATAATTTTGTATTAAACTGACTAATGATGACAAAACCATCCTTGCGAGCTTATTTCTTACATCGTAAGAAAAATGACTTGAAATTTGGGACCTTTTAAGGACTGTTGTTTCTTAGGAGGTCTGAAGTCAATATTAAAAACATATTTTAAGATTTATGGTTCTGTTAATAATAAAGTGTTAACAGTATCAGTCAGACAAATAATAGGCCTTGGCCTTAATTTTCCTCTGAGGCCTTATTATTTTCTTTAAGCTTTATCTTTGAATTTCCTAGGAATATACTTTAGACAAATTAGAATTTTTATCTAGGGCCAGTTGATGTAAATTATCAGAAAGATGATCAAGTAACTCTTCTCAGAGCATATTTAGTTAAAAATAATTGTGTTTGTACATTTAATTTAAAATTAAATATATTCTCAAGAGTGTATTTGTCTTTTTCACATGTCAATAAAGTTAATAAGCCAGCCTCTATTTCGCCTTTCCTTAAGAATATCAACTTTCAAATGTTAACTTATAAATACATTCTTCTTCATATATAAAGAAAATCAAGATTAAGTTTGATATTTCACTTAAAATCAGAATGATTTTACTATTCTTAAGTCATTATTCTATAACTTAACATGAATACAATAATATTTCTGTAATTAATTCCAAAATAGTACCAAACCTTAATTAATATTAGCTAATCGAGTCAACTGGTTTAAAATAGAAAGTTTTAGTTATTAGTGTTATTGATTAGGGTAAGTGCATTCAAACTTAAAAGACTGTTGCATACCTTTCCCATCTAGTTCACTAGATGTCTATATTCTATTCAACTTCAGAGTACACCTGGCTGCGTACTTAAACATGTCATGTTCGTGCGTGTCTTCCTCACTGCATGTAGTTATCGGTACCACTACCACCACCAAGGGGTCTGGCAACTTACAGCAATCTGTTGCATATGCATTAACCGGTGTACCTATGTTGAATAGAGTATAGTTATGGAGACTACATAAATCGTCTGGATGTGCCGTCTAGTAGTGTAATGTCTGGTTTATTCACCTTAATAATTTTAGTTCATGCTGAGTTCTTTTCTATGCAGTAATAGACCAAACTTAAGGAAACAAATTTTTATAAAATACTCAATTTCAATTCATAAACAATAATTTCTCAATTTAAATAAGTTTCTAAATGTTTACTTAATGTATTTCTTTAATTAAATAAAAACAGTATGATAATTTATCAATTTTTTTCTTGTTATTTGCTAAATTTCTTTAGGCTCGTGACCTAACTAATAATGATAAATGTAAAGTATATTATTATGTTAGGTTTCTTCAATAAACTTTTATCGACTAATTTTTAATTACTGTACCTTTTTGTTTTTTCTACAGAATAATGACACTCAAGATTCTACTATGTTAGACATGTCTGTTGAAGTAAGTGTGAATTTAATTAACGAGCTCTACATTTATTATTTTGACGATTTTGATGTTTTTACAGAGAGAAGAAGATGAGGATGTAATTGAACCTAAACGCAGGAGAACAACTCGTAATAATAATTTTAGTTGAAGAACTTGGTGTGTGGACTAAGTTAGTATTCAAGCTAAACTGTATATTTTAATTGTTATATACCTACTAAAAACTGTTAATACTTATTTATTTTGTTAATATTTTCGATTTTATTTTTTTAAATTTAAAATCTCAACATCAATTACTATGTAAGTAATTTATTCTTAAGTGACATTTTGGTATCAGTCTTGTATACAAAACAATATTACATGGTTTATATATATAATTTTTTTCATCTTGAAATATGTCTTATATTCTGATCTGTATTCCTCTGCTTGTTCAAACACAAACCAGTTTTTTAAATAAAAACAGAAAGGGATACTTAAAGTGTAGTATTTGAAATGAAAAATATAAATAGGTATAAAAAAATAATACCTAAAATTAATATGATGTTGTGATGTTACAAAATATTACATTTATAAAAATTTGTTTTGCTTACTGAAATGTAAAATAAGGAATTTAGAGCACTGTTCATTAATAATTAAATTGATTCTAATCATATTTTTGTAAAAGTTTTAAGTTAAAATGTTAGATAAAAATACCTTTTTATTTTTTAATTATTACATTTATAATAAGTTTAGTTTAAGAGTTTAATACTGAATAAGCTATAAGTAAACTTATGTTTAAAATAAATTATTTTCTTAAAATAAAAAGTATTTTTTATTGAATTTTATTATTTTAATATATTTTTATCACAATATTGTATAATCAATGGAAAGAAAATGTGGGAAAGTGGGAACTCTCTCTGCTGTATATTAGGTTTTTAATGGGTTAAATTTGAATTCAATCATTCTGTACGATAAACGATTCTGAGCAAAGGCATGTCTTTTAACCTTTATTACTAAGTATATTTTAGCGGCTCAAAAGTCCCATATCAAAATAAATTAAAAAATATATATATATCAAAACTATTATCATAATATTATGTTTCTTAAGTCAAATATAAAATTTCATAATCATTCTCATATACTTGCTTATAAAGTTAGAGATATATCAACATGGAAATTGTATGTCTCATGTCGTTTATTACACATTATTTTTAATGAAAAAAAATTTTCTTAAATGAGGGAAATACAATGTTTTTTCAAATTTTAGATTCTGAGTGAAACAAAAGAATGTATTGATTTTACAATGATGTGTTTTTTTTTCTGTCTTGTATTTCCAAACGAATAACCACATTGACTCTTGAAATGTTCACCAAATTTTTATATTAGCATTTTACATTCATTTTAAAATTTTCAAAAAATGTTGACTTTATGAGCTATTCAAAGTCATTAGAAAATTTTGTAAATTATTTTTCACTTAAAAATTTATAAAATTTTTTCTCTTCATAGCTAACATAAGAAATTTTGATAGAAGGTTCTCAATAAGTTTTACTACCTTTATCAAAAACAAAAAGTTCACCAGAAAATTACGCTGTTTATAGCCATGAGATATTTTTGATTTTTATTAATTTTTTTTTTAACTATTAAATTTGATTATTCATACATGTATTCTAGGCTGACACATCGTTTCCGCTCAGATTCGTTTTTTCGTATACAATGATTTATCATTGAATTCAAATAGATTTGTTAAAGCATCCATTACAACGACACGATTGACAACTACTAAACAGCACAGAGCCCCCCTAATTTTTAATTTAGCCCCCCCCCTTCTGTCATATTTCCTATACTCCCATTAATGGTAGCTAAATTTATGAATTTTAGTTTAAAATATCATTTTATTTTTTTATTTAAAAAAATGTGTAGTTTTTACTACCTACTACATACTACATAGAAATTGTCAATAACATAAAAACTAAAATAGTCTTCACCCAGAATAATTTACTCAGGATTTAATTTTTGTAACATTTATGTATAAGATTAACTACGACTAATGTAACGAGTAACCGGTCAACGATCGCTCTAGGGGTCTTTTTCTAAAAACGTAATTAGATTTTGTTAAAATATAATTTATCATCGTCCTTTGATCTTTATAAGTATAATGGTTGTCTGATGGTTCATTTTCTGGTCAACATCGTTGTTATTATTATTATTATATCAAATTATGTTTTCTTATACTTTTAGGCTTAAATAAATATATAATAAATTAAACTAAATTAAAATCAAAAATGTTGGTTAATACTTGATAATCAATTAATATTCACCTAATAAATAATAGATGTATTAAATTTGAATTCAATGAAAAATAATTGCATAATATGAAACAGTAAATATTCTGATCAGATAGGAACGGATCTTAATTTTAGACATTGGGTTCAATGTTAAAATGTTCAATGACTTGTTACTTTTAATAACTCTGATCTTAATACTTTAGATATCGATAATCTGTAATTCCACATTAATGTTTTCGTTTAAATGCTTATATTTCATCTTTCATAATTAAAATTTTTTTTTTTCGACTCGTAGGTTGGTTTACTACTCAAATTCTCCATTCTGACCAATTGCTTGCTTTTTCTTCAAGTTCCTTAAAAATGTTTACTCTTGCATCACATTAAATTTGTCCTATATAAGAGTTACATGGACATCCTGCAGTTCTCTGTAATATCATACCCTCAAGTATTATATTATGTAACTCTTCTAAATTAAATTAAAAAATTAAAATATCGTAAAAATCCAACGAGAGAACACAGATAATGTTTAAACCCTAAGTTTGATGATAGGTCAATTCACTGTAATTCTAAGGCTAACCACTAATCACACAAAATTTTAACCACTGGACGTATATTTTGGAATATTATGCATTAGCAAGACGAAAGCGACACTTGTGGGGACAATATCCCCGCACTATTTGTTTTCTCTCAAATAAGTTAGTTTGTAGATCTATGATCAAAGGGAATCTATATATTTTCACATTTAAGTTTAGAACATTATCTATGTTTGTATCTTGGTCTTTTTACAATATTTCAATTTTAAAGCATGATTAGAGCATTTTTTAAGTGTAATATTTTGTATAGAAACTTAAATATCTTATAAAAGCTAATGTACAAACATAAATAATGTTCTAAACTTTAAGTTTGATGATGATCAGCAATTAACACTAAAGCTAATGGTACAAGGTTGGTTCTGCTGAATGCAAATGTTCAATGTTGTGTATGGGAGTCAGAAAGAGAAAACAAATATTGCGTTGACATGCTCATAATAAATTCAAAATTATAATAATAAAAATAATTTTATAAATGTACTTAACTTTTTTATTCTAAATAACTATAAATGTAAAATATTGATATCCATGCTTTGGTTTGGTGAATACGATTGTGTATTCTAACACACACTATAAAGTATGAATAATATATTTAGTTTGTGGCAAAATAAATAAATTTAAATTTGTGTATATTATTTTATTTCATAAATTAATATGTATTGGTAACATTTGTACAGAATGTGTATATAATAATAAATATGTAACAGTAATAAAATATTTTTGTATATGTTCCCAACGCTGTATTTATTAATTTTTTTTGGATAGTCACTAGTCATCAATGAGGAATGGGCTGTCCAACACACCGTCACCAGCGTGCACACCGCCCTCATTACACGATGTCAATTTAGTGCGCATCATATGTCCCACTTGTTCGTTCATCAATATTTCATCACCGTCACTGAAACATTTGTTTGCAAATAAATAACTACAAAAGTACAACTAGAACCAGAGTATTGCATGTGAGCTATAACAATAGCATGTTAGCTCTCCCCGAAAAAATGATTTGTAATGATGGTACATTTTTATATTATTATTTTATGTAAATATAGTAACAAAAACTCAATCACAACAGTACAACCCAAATTATTGTATTATGATTTATGACATTTATGTGAATCAGCTATACAAATAATATTGTTGGCTGTTGATTATACATTGTTTTGACTTCTTATGACATTTTTATTTATAATTGGTACATTTCATATTGAATCAATGACGATACGAATTAGTATAATCAATATTATTTATTACTATTCAACACAATTATTAGATTTCTCTTAGTGGTAATTTTTTTTTTTATTATTAACTGTATTAATAATAAATAATTAATTTTGTTACACCTAATAATTTATATTTGTGTAATTAATATAGGTTCTTTTGCAATCTTATTAAAAAAATTTAATAGTTTTTATTATTATTTGGTCTGGTCATAACGAATTAAATAGAGAGTTTGTTTTAACTTCAAATAAACATGATAGATTCAAACATTATTTCTTTACAATAATTGTAAAATTAATTTATAGTACCTATATTAGTATCTATTTAATGTTCATCACTTTTAATTTCAAAATTAAATTGACAGGAATGGTAGTTATTAACATGTGACTTATTTTATTGTGTGTACCTAGTGGTTACTACTTACATGGCTACATACTGTGTAAGTGTATTTAGTAGGTAATACGTTTATGTTATAATTTGTTTAACTAAAAATTTTAAACTAGCTTATCGCTAATGTCCCCCTTTTCTATACTATAAGTAAGTTATATATAATATTATAATGTATAACATAAGAATGTACACACCATAATATGGTACCAAAGATGCCCAACTCAGAAACAACTTCACATAAAGCAGAGTTTTTCTCAAAATCCTGATTCGGTCTAATTAGGTAATTTTGTTGGACAGGCGGATTTATTTTGTCCATCAGAATCCAAGCTGATCGTTCTTTATTTTCCATGCAGCTTATGAGTTTCTATAAAATATACACAAATGTATAAATAACACAAGAATTTAAGTATTTATCAATCATAAAACATTACTTTTCTTATATCCTCTCCGTACAAATTATTTCCTCCGCCTTCTCTTTGCGGTTTCAACACAAACCGATCTGGAGCATCTAAGGCCATTTTGACAGCTTTGTCGCCATTTTCGTCCTAAAAATATGGTATAAATTAATACATCTACTTAACTGTACAGACGGCAATCATCGCTCACCAAGTCAAGGGCGTATAATCCTGTGAACACTTTTCGAATTTCCGCAGCTTTTTTGGGGTCTTTAACAAAACGTTCTAGTGTTCCTGGAGTTGCCAAAGCTTGTTGTACCTTAAATTAAAATGACATAAGAAGCGACATCATAATATATGCTACAACTTATGGCGGTGTTTCAAGCTATAATTTTATTAATATTATATTCACACAACAAATAAAAGCCAACTTTCATATTTGAACATGTTTGTAACTTAAATCATCTTATAATTCTAGACTCGGCGACAATAACGTGTTTCAAACCCCGGAATTCACACTTTATTAACATACTTTTTTAGTTCCTGCCAAATGATATTGAATATTCGGACATTTAATAGCTGTCGAACGTTCAATCATTAAGCGTGCAGACCATTCAGCCTCGCCAAAATAATGATCAGGCGAATAACCGGCCCTATAGTACACAACAGCAACCTTTTCCCCTTGTCTAAAAATACAATTAATATTATATTATTATGTTAACCAGTGGACATAGTTAATTAACAGGCTCATGTATTATTTTTTTATCTATTTACACTAATAGGCCTTTGGAATCTGATAACTTTGCTTCATTGGACATCTGTGTCAGCGTCTTGACGATGACTTTGACTTCTGGTCTTTGACGAGCGATTTCGAATTGGTGAAAACGTTGGTCGCAGACATTCATTGGTTGATTTTCAATAATCACCAAGATAACTGAACTAAAACAATTTAAAACCGTATAATAACTATATTACTATTGTCATTTTTCACCTGTCTTGCCCAATTAGTGTATATACGTAAAAAAAATCTAACCAGTTTCGGTTTGGGACCAAAATATATTTTAACTTTTAGATAAATAAAATTATATCTAACAATTTACATACTCTTTTTCATTGAAAAATTCCCAAGCTTTAATGATTGCTGAACTCAGACCTTGTAATGCATTATTCTCAGGTAACTAAAAATCAAAAATCGATTATAAAACGAGTAACAAATAGGAGTGACGCAGTTCAAAGGTATTAGTGTATTACGAAGAAGACGGACAGAATTAAATATATATGCACAGTGGCGGCTCCAGGGACAGGCGCAGGAGGCTCACCTCTTCACATCTGATTAAAAAAAAATTTTCCCATAGTATAATTGTGCAAGAGCATAAGACGCTATTTTTATAAAATCTCGAATCACCAGCAGCTCGTGGGAGAAGTATGCATGGCGTGTGGTCATTTAAATGTTTGTAAATTCCATGAAATTAAATATCTATACATTGAAATAGTTTAATAACTAGTAGTTGGTAACTATATACAAATCTTAAATATTGTTATTTTAAACTTTCATTAATTTTATTTAAATGTAAGTTAGAACAAACCATTAAGCAACTACTTAAAAAGAAGAAATGTAGTAAAGATTAACTTATGAAAAATGATGAATTGGTAACAAATTCTTTTTTAATTTATTGTAAGTAAGTAGTATTTAGTATTATAATAATATAAAGTATACTAATCCTTAAACTAGTTATTACTTAAGTAAAGTAATTATTTCACCGTACATAGTTATTGATACATTATTTGTATATACATACTTACCTATATCGATATTAGTTATTATATTTCTATAAATAAATTAAATCTTAACAGTTAAACATATTTGGAAAAATACTTTTCATTTTACACAAATAAAATTTCAACTTAAATGGAAAATTTGACAAAAATTAAGACCAATATTTTATCCACAAAAAGTGTGCTCCCTCCCCCCTTGGAGAATTCCTGGATCCGCCCCTGCGTCTGAACAAGCATTATAAAATAAAACTTACCACACTCAGTTTGTCCAACAAACCCAATTGTTGAAATACAAATCTGAAAAAGAAAAAAATGATTTTCACATTGTCGACGGTATAATCGTGTAATGTGCGAGGTATTTTGGGTATATATTATGTATTAAATACGATATTGTTCTTCGCGATATAGATAATTTATCGATCCAACATTACTACATTAGACCTCTGTCTTCAATCAAGTTTCTAATTTTGGGGGTTAGAAGAAATAAAGAAAAAAGTATTTTAAGCGGCGGTAATATAATATAATTATTTTGGTAGTTATCTATCTCAAATAATTAGAGGCTAAATTATAAGTACACATAGTACATTATTAATTAAAGTTATTATCTACACTTATAACATAAAGGAATGAAACATATAATATACATAAGGCTGGTTGGATGCAGAATAATATTCTATATAATATATTATATTGTTACAGGGCCGTTTTACATCAGTATAGAGTATAGACCCAACAATATTTTTTGCAGCTACAGTTGCTGGTGATTGTTATGTACCTGTGAGTTGGGGCTGAAGATGTCAAACCGGCAAAGCTCGAAGCGATCGTGTTCATTTCCACTTGTTTCACGGATGTGGAATTGCGAACGTCCAACAAGTAGTCGGATCTCAATAATCCCAGACACCGCGACTGTAAAGCACCACACATCAACACAAATACACAACGTGTATCTTTCTACAGAAGAGTCGTCTAAACCCCGAGCAAAGATTCACACAAATTATGTTTTATGTTTTTTTTTACCAACATCCATCCAACAAGCATTTTTTTTTTAAAAGATCCTTTTAAAGGTTTTAAAGAAGTAACTATAACTATGCATAAATATGTAAAAACTATGTACGAGTGTATGTAAATGATAGATAATGGTATTAGATTAGAGAAAGGATGAAAAACAGTATCGATACCGATAAATAATAATATTATAAATGTATATAATATTACATACAACATTTCTGTTTTAGAAAAGAATGGAATTTGTATAATACATACACCAAAAATACAAATATGATACTAGCAGAACTGATGGTACCTAACTGCAGGTAAGAAGTGACAACATTTAGTCACCACATCTTTTAATGTTGCAGCAAAATAGTGTACACTACAATAATATATTTTTTAAATTACTGTTTAATCATGTTCGATAGGAATTTGAAAGTTAACCAATATTGGCGAGACGTTGTAGTGATTAATGAACAAAATCTGAGAATATGTAAAATAAAAAAAACAATTATTATGCCGTACCAATCCTTAAAGATAAGATTACTCCGGGTCTTAAACCGATTAGATCAAATTTTCAAAGATCCAACAGTGAAATATTTTTAAACCATTACCAGAAAGTGTGAAATTATCTCAAAGTATGTAAAGACTTATTATGTTGGTTGTGCATGGAAGAGGAAACAGTAAATACAATTATAAGACCAACCATAGGAAGCGTAGAAAAAACCGAAGAAACTTTCAGTTCAAGCGAAGATCAGCTGTTATTATTATAAAGGTGTCAGGAGCAATCATAAATTTACAAAACGTAAGTTCAATTAAGAATGTAGATGCAAGTTATGCAATGTTAAATGACACTTGAGTACTTGACCAAAGTAAGGAAAATAACAACATATCATTTTTAAAGTCTGTAAACTATAGGTAATTCTGATTTTAATCATACGTTTAACTTATAATATGATAGTTGGTATGCATAATATGGTATCAACATTTGTTACTTCTTTGCAAATCCATCTTAATTTCTTCTACTAAGGATACAACAGAAAATAAGGTTTGTAATATATTGAACAATGACGCATTGGGGCCCTAAGAACTGGGACCTTTTAGTCTGTTTAAAATACCAAACAAATTTTCCAGAATACTTAGTATTTTTTTAATAGGGCACTTTTGGTTTTTTTGCATCAGCAATGAATTTTCATATTTAAACCATTAATGTTGATACTACAGAGATTATAGGAACATTAACAATAGGCATAGAAAAAAAGGTTTGTATATTACTATATAGATGTCAATAATATTATAGTTAATACTACGCCAATAGTAAAAAATAGTGAGGTAGTAACTAGTAGATAAAAAAAAACCATTGATAATGAAAGTAGTAAAATTCTAATATGGTCTACCACCCAAAAAAATAGTAATTAAGTATGCGTTTCATGTATAAAATATTTTAAGCAATTAAAAATTTAAGTTATTTTATGTGTATAATTATTGATTAAATAAAAACCGACATCTTGTTTTCTTGTGTGAGTGTCCTCCTCAGTTGAACAAGCAACGCATCAATGTGAGTATTATGTTGAAATTCAAAAAATAGTATCCTAGATATTTGAAAATTTTTACCATAACATATATTATTATTGTTATTATACACAGTCAAATGTTCAACATTTTGAGATTAATTTTAAGCTTATTATACCATGAACATTGAACCTATTCATACCATTCTAAAGTATGTCGGCATTGACGTAAAAGTTAATAACAGTTAGTAAATTATATTAAATAACATAATAATTATAATTATATAGGTAATATGTGCGATTTGTTTTTGGTAGTTCAATCTACTGTATTACTAATAAAAAAAGTAATTACTAATAGCGATATAAATATATATAGAACATCATTCTTTAAAAATATATGCTAACAGATTTTCTTCCCTTTGAGTTCATATTTCTTATGTAATGAATAATGATTTATCATTGTCATTAATTGAATCCAAATTTAATACATATATAGTAGTGATATATTCAATGAAGAGGCCACATTCAACACCTACTATTCAGCAGATTAACTATTCAGATTTTTTTTTCATTGTTTTTTTCATTCACAATTAATACAGCTGATTATAAGACACTTTAAAATACAGAATTTTTTTATTATATTTCAATATTTGTAGTGGTTAATTATAATAAGTATTAATCGTTAATATGTACATAAGGATTGTTAGTAAGAGTCTTTGCTAAGACGGAAAATGTTGATATTAATACCATATGTACAGGTTGATTATTTCATCTATTATATTATTAGTTTATTAATTTAAAATTATTTCAAAAACATTTTTTATATTGTTTCAAGTTGCTACTAAAGAGTGTTTTATAAAAAACTATATTTTTAAATATTTATTTATTTTTTTTTTTTTTGAATAAAACGCTTCAGCGGCAATGTTTATTAGTGTACATGATTTTGTGAGTAAATTTTTTTTCAAACAGTATTTAAATATAAATATTTTTTATCCTTAGAAATTAGAATTTTTAAGTTTTTCCTTTTTTGAATGATAACATACAGTTTTCATTTAATCTTCAAAAGCCGAATATTTATCTGAGTATTTCGATACATAAAAATCAAATTTAGAATGAGTAGTTTATGAGTTATAAGTATTAAAGTATCGATGAGTGGAGTGGAATGGAACGCGGTTATATATCGAAATACTTAAAAAAAATTTCTGCCTTGGTATATGAAATTAAAACTGTAAGTTGTCACTCAAAAAAGTGAAAAACCTATGAATGATAATGATAAAATTTTTAAAATTTTTTTTTTTTTAACTAGAAACCATGTACATTTGTTTTTTATAAACATTAATACTTTTTGAAATAATGAGTGGTTCATGATAATGTATATACTATTTATTTATTCAACATTTTTAAGGACCGCAATTTTAAGTAAATTACATAAAATAAAGTATAGCCTAGTTGGAATTGATTTTTATTCCAGATTACTATTATTTAATTATATTATATAATATATAAACTATTAAGTGCTAACATTTATTTATTTGTATTATTATAGGACCTATAATAATATAGGTATATGTTATTATTGTAAAATTGTAATGCTGACAGTGTTGTGAATTTAAATAAATTGAAAAGTTGCAAACAAATTCTACAGAAAATTAATGCAATAGTACAACATTCTATAATATTAATTAAAGGCCGTTGGTTATTCATAGTCGATGCTTAAGAATAAGTATTGCTTAAGCTAATTTTGATGATTTAAAAAATAAAAATGCGATAAAAACTAAAAATAATGCTTAAGGTAGGTTTCTACCAACCTTAATTTCAGCAATACTTTTTCTTATCTTAAGCTAAAGTCTCATTTATGAATCTCATTTGAGTCATAAGTATAGTTTAAGCAATACTTATTCTTAAGCATCAACTATAAATACAGCCCTTAAGTTTTAGTTTAAGCAGTTTTATCTACATGCTCCTCTGCAACAAAAACAATAAATAAACTATGAAATATACATTATAAACAGCCAACTCTTGTAATAATAAATTATTAAATAATAGCACATCTTAACTATTATCAAGTTATTACACTATAAAATAGTCATATAAGAGTAAGACAACACTATTAAATAAGTATTAATATTTTAAAGCTATTTCAATACTATGGACTTTTTATATAATGATAATTTTAATATATACATTTTTATTATGTTTCAATTATTTTGTATTAATTATAATAGTGTGCACAGTGTTATATTAAATTGCTGTTCTACTTTATAATTTTATATTTGTAGAACATACAAATTTACATTTAGTTCTAATGTTTAAATATGACATTTTAATTAATTTAATCGTACCTACCTATATAATTTTAATGAACTTAAGCAACAAACATTTTTTATAATTTAATTGAATATTTTTGAACCTTTGAGAATTTAATTCCTAAATATCTTATTTAATGGTTACTAATATTAAGTATTTTAACAATAACAATGAAATTAAAATTAAATTGATTCTTTATAATTTTCTCCAAGTGTATTAAAAATATACCTTTTAGGACTTTAATATTTACAGAAAAGATGAAATTTGCAGTGTTCTTAAAATAGTTCAATACTTAAATCTATAATATAAAATAAAAATCATTTGTTCTTATAGAAAACTTAGAAATTTGAATATTTCACACTAATACTAATTGTGATATAGCAAATCAAATGTATATATAAAAAAAAGGTAAATACCTACTATAAGAGTATAAGATATTAACAGTCAGTTATAAATTTAAAAAATACAAAAAATAAGAATCAAGATTAAATTTTATTAAATTCATTGCAGGTACAAATTATTAGATTAAGCTATAGAAGCTAAACAGTAATATAAAGCCAGGCATATGAGTAAAATGATGCGTTTGCAGATTTAAAATTATAAAATAAGACTTTGTTTGGGTGCATCCTGTTTGCACACATACATGACCAATACATGACCCATTTGCGCACAAATTTAAAAAAAGGTCATAACAAGTTTGCACATAATCTTACAACTTGTTTGCGAACAACTTTTTATAGTACAAATGACTAAATCAATTTTTTTTTAAATAAGATAATATACCTAGGTATACAACCATATTAGTAAAAACAATTATCATTAAGAATATTGTATGGTTTAGTATACTAGGGACATACCCAAGGATGGGATTGGGGAGAATCTACAGTCCAGATCTACCTACCTTCATTAAAATATTTTTATCATGATACTAAAATTTAGTCAAATAAACAAATTATAAATATATATTATATTTTAAAAGAAGTTAACAATTTTAAAACACTCACAACTTGCTTTAAAATTATAATAATAAAAACATAGGGACATTTGATCCCAGATAATATTCTTACATTTACATTTATTAATAGATCATTACACTAATATATTAACAGACATCAGTATCAGTTGCGGATCCAAGGGGAGGGCAAAGGGGGCATTTGCCTCCCCCTCCCCAACCACTATAGTTTGCCTTTATTTTACACTGTGTTTAGCCAATTTTGGAACTTTTTGTACTTTTGTCCCTCCCAATGCCCCTCCCAAAACTAAGCCCTAGATCTGCCACTGATCAGTGTTGTTATAGATATTTTAATAATTAATAATTGAGTAAATAAGTACTTAATAATTTAATAAGACATTATTTTTACAACTCTAAATTCAAATATTACCTACTAAATATTTAGCTTTTATTATTGCTATTACAATTTTGCATGTAATCTGTAAATTATGAGTAGAGAGCAGATTTGATGCAACAAAATATGTGCTAAAAAATCTTAAATATGCATAAATATATGTACTAAAAAATTCATAACACATATATTTTTTTGAATTAAAATAGTAAATTTAAAATTATGAAACACTACACAAAAATAATTTCTATAAAATATTTGTGTTTTTTAAGTAGTTTAACCAATAAGAAAAAAATATATTTAAGAAAACAGGTTATACTTACGGGTTTACCTACCAATTAATTTATTTCAATATTAATCAAACTTTAAAAATATAATACTTATTTTTTTTTTTGTTGTATTCAAATAGTAATTATTTCAAAAGTCTAAAAAAAAACACCAAAATATTTACTAAAACATGAAATATACAAGTAAAATCGTAAATTAAGCCCTTAAAATAAAATAAAGCGAGGAAGTGAATGTCGCTCTGCTGTACAGTAGATGGATTGTATTAAATTTGAATTCAATGATATGATATCATTGTATAAGAAAAACGATTCTGAGCGGAGACGATTTATCAGTCTGGATATTCTATATTGTTATTATATTTTATTATAGCCTGTAAGTTGAATTAATATTATAAATTACAACAAAATAACTAAAATCGTTATTTTATTTTTATTCATTTCTATAGTGATAAACAAACCATTAGAAATTAAAATCCGATTTTTAGTGGTTTTTTGTAATTTGTCGGTTGTTTTTCCGATGGCATTAAATAACTATTGTGAAAATCGAAAAATGACCTCTTTAAAGTACCATTTTGATCCAATTTGCCAAAAGATAAGATACTATATGTTGAAATCGAAGCACTCCTTCTGGTAGAAATTTTGTAAACAGGATAAAAAAATAAACACCATTGTAAAACAATTAGATCCTCGCTCCGCTCAAAATCTAAAAATGAGCAAATGTCGATTATGCAAAATAATAAAAAAAATAGTTAAAAAATCAGGTTTATGAACAAAGTACAGATATCATAATATGTATGATAATATAATATAGTATCTACTTAAGCCACCCGGATAATAAACATATAATATATTTGTTTGTTATATTAATTATTAATTAAGTTGATTACTTATTTAATAATAATTATTGTATCAATCTATATTCTTTTTTTTATTTCTATGTAAATTTATCGTTTATTACATACATATCCATATTATATCATTATATTTTCCAAAAAGTGTTTAATGTTCATTTATAATAAAATAAATAAATTACTATTCCATATGATGATGAAAAATATAACTAGTAAGTACTAAGTAGTAAAAAAATAAAAATCACATGGTTCCCGTCGTCTGGTCAATATTAGATTTACTCAATAATTAATAATTATCTTATCTTTTATAAAAAAATCGAGATTTTTTTTTATACCAGAATCCGGATTAAATTTCCTATTCGGATTCATACCAAAATCCGGATTGGTATCATAATCCGAATTGGTAATTTTTAATCCGGATAAACAGATTAATAACAGTTGTTTCAATCCGGATTGATCCAGATTGGTAATCCAGATACGGATTTATCCGGATTAGATATCCAACACTAATTTATAACTTATTATATACAACACATTGATATACGTTTTTTATACATTTTTATTTTACCTAAATTTTAATATTTAATATAATGCTGAAATCTATAATCATACCAAAAGGTATTTTTTTACTCATTGGTTTTTACATAAAATATAATAATTAGAGAAGTTAATAAAGAAAAAAGTTGATGCAAACAGACTGTAAGAGAGTACGCAAATGGGTTGTAAGTTTTTCGATACTTGTGCGCAAATATTCTATCAATTTACAAGTGAAATTGTAAAAATATACACAAACAGGTTACACCCCATTATAATATTATAAAAATATATACAGATATAGCTGATTGTATAATAATTGATTTAGTATGATGAATACATATTTTAAATAATTTATGTTTATCGTTATATTGTCAGAACACATAAAAAACTATTTAAATTAGAAGGAACACAAACTAATCAGTATCTGATACTCGATAAAGACAAAGGTCTGATATATATATACAACAACAAAAAAGATTTGGGTCCAGATATATAGAAAGTTAGGTGTGTTTAATCCTGACCTGTGAATGTCCCCGGAAATGACACCAAGCCAACCAAATCCGCTAGCAATTGTGTTCATTTCAACTTGTTTGATGCGATCATCGCTTGATTCCTTTTCCTGCATGAAGTCTGAGCGCAATATTCCCAGGCTCAAGCGCTTGAAAAATCATACGTGATAAGCATATATGTATATCCCCAATGAGATGAAATGTAATAATTTTTATCATTTCCATAAGAAGCGCTAATAATTATAATGAATTTTAGCTTTTTATAATGATGTGATTTTTATCACTACTTGAATAATGGTTTTTTCATATTATTATTATCATCATTATTTATATTACTGTATTAGTAATCTTTTTATAAGATCTTTAACTGAAGCTATTAGTGTCAAAAGCGTATAGTAAAATGTATTTATATATGAATAATGTAACATCTAGATTATTAGGCTGTTATTTAATTATTATATCATTATAATTTAAAACTTATTTATTAAAATGTTTTAATAAAATCCTAGATCAATCCTCCATAGGGGTTTTCAGTAATTATTTGCAAGAGATGTCTTACCATTTGTGAACCCCCCTTCACCCTGGGGAGGAAGTCTTTCAATTCATAAAATGTGTCATTATTTACGATATTGACAAAAGTATAAAACTTCTAGCAATAGCTGCATGTAGATATGTAATGTGCACATACTCCTGCCCCACCCAAGTGCATGTTTAAGGAACAATCTCATTAGATTTGGACATTGTCTTGCATACAATTCAAAATGCTTGTTGAATGTAAAAATATGTGTAAAATTATAGGTACATCTGTTTAATAAAAAGTGAAAAATGTGAGACATGCTTTATAAAAATCAGAAACTTACCTGCGTGAAACCTTCATTCCGCATAGTTTCATATAATTTAAATAAATTACGCGTAAATTCATCAACTTCTATCGTTCTAAAAATAAAAATGAATTTTCTTCAAACTGTATAATGACCGATTAAAAATGTTAATACTTTTCTAAACAAGAGTATAAAAATTCATGATCATTAGATACTCGATGTGTAAGCTCATTCAGCGCTGGTTGTATTGCAACTGCTTTTTGGAATTCAGATCGTGGAAAAACCGATGGAAATAGTGTAAACGGTACCACAGTTAAGGAATCATTGGAGAATTGTGTTTTCGACCTCATACCACCTCCTAAAACAATGTATATAAATTAATTACCATGTTTGTACAAATTTGTAAAAATTATAATAACCGTGCATGATGGTCCAATCTTTAACCTTCTGTATGAGATCTTGAAAATCATTTTTACCCAAACTAATTGGAAGTGATATACATGGATTTAAATTTGCTGCCATTTTATGATGTATTGAAGTGTGCTAGTTTCGAATCTAAATAATACAAATTGTGTGAAATTATTAATTTAATAATGAACGGTAAAATAAAATAATATGTATAAAATATTATTACAAAATAAAGTTTATATTTTACATTTAGCCAGACAACATATTTAAACTAATAATTTAAAAGGACAACTATATTGAGATATTTTATATGGTTATAAATTGTACAAAAAACTAGTAGATAAATTTTTGTACATATTTCATTGTAGGTAAATGTTTAAGTATATTTAATGTAAATAAGACATTTTTATAAATATTAATGAATTTAAAATTGAAATTAGATGCTCCAAATTCCAGAACTTTTTGCCTCTGGTCTAAAGTAATATCCACAGTCATCCCTTCTCAGCTGTGATTTATACCTCTAAAGATCAGTCCCGCTATCATAGTCAATCCTAGAAATTGCAGTTCAGTAACAGTCGATACTGTACCCTACCAAACGGTGTAGGGGACACATATTATGACCTTCAATGTCTACTCATTAATTATCCCTCTATTTCACATGATAGTTACTTTTTAAATTACCCTTTTTTCTCTCAATATCTCAAATTTTCCTTCATTAATCCTCCTTCTTACAAAAATATCTTAAATATCAAAAATATCTTCTTAACAAAAACCATCCTTGATTTTATACTTCCAACAAGTTTAAAAACTTAACTAAATGAGCTTTAAAAGTGTTCTCTTTATTATTATTATATTTTTATATTATTGTTTTTATTATTAACTGTCATAATATACAATAATTTATGTTAAAATTAGTAAAGACTTACCTACTGTAACATAGTTATGTATAAAAACTAACAACCAAAAATGAATAAAGAAAAGAAGCCCAGCAAACAAAATTCTGATTTTTTTTCACACTTAAGTTACCAAAAAATACACATAACATTGCTAATCATGATTTTGTTTATATTATACATTAAGTAAGAATTTTTTTGAGGTGACTAATAAATAACAACACAAAATTAACTTATATCTATTTAAACTTGAAAAATCTGTATGACTGTTTAATTTTTATATATCTATGATACATAGCATATTAGCATGAATCTTACTAGTAAGGTAATTATTTGTATTACATTTTCTAATCTTACCTACCTACTTATGTGTTATCTTTAGTTTATGAAGAAAACGAGTCAGGCTAAATAATACAAATGGGCCTTGTTCAAGGATTTTAATAGTGTAAGCAGTCTAGATCTATAAGTTATAATATATTAATATAATTATCTAAAATGAGTAATCACTATAGATATTCTCAATTTATAAGTCTTAACACACAAACTGGAGGTATGCCGTTCCCTTATGTCTTATATGGTGTCGTCTGCTGATACCTTTGTTGTAATTCTATCATTCTATTGATATTAATTATGAGTGTACCACAAATACTATGTATACATATAGATACCTATACTCTAGTATTTTCTTCTAAAATGTAATTTTGATGAAATCATCTCTTTTGTCTTCTGTGATAAATCATAAATATTAAATTATTATATTATAGTATAATATAGTACCTATATAGTTGCGTAACGATCCTTGTTAAAGCTTAAAGCGGCGTCAAAATATGTTCTTATCAAATATAAAATTATACAAAAACCACAGAATAAGTTATTCTGTAATCTGTGCAAAAGCTAGCAGCTGCAGCTGATGATTGCTAGAGCTTCCGGCAGAACATCTTGGTAATTGCAATAAAACAAAATAATATATTTGTATATTTATTATGGCATAATATGCATGATTTCCTGATGCCCTTTGATAGTCAATCAAATCTATAGTATATTTGATAGTATGTGTATATCACAGGTTCCAGCTGCTGGAAGGCGGAAGTGATAGCAGTGAACAGATTTTTCATTTTTTTGTCCAATACTCAATTTGATAAGAACATTGAACATCTGACGTCATTTTTCTCTGCAGGCTACAACCACGATTAAGTTATACTTTAAATCGTGTATATTTTAAATCGTGACTACAACCACAGAGTAGATGAAATCTATATCATCTATAAATTATAATAGATTTAATCTACTATTCTACTCTGTGTTACAACTTAATCTAGGAACAAGATTAACCTTACCAACAAACAGTAATCATTCAAATATTCAATGATTATGCCCTAATTATTGATATTATTTATAATTTATTTTTACATTTAACAAAATTTAAAACAAGGTTCCACGTGAGTAGTTAATTCTGTGACCAAAAATTCAAAAAAATATATAAACAGTTTTTTTTTATAGTTAGTTTAAGTTTTAATTTAGTCTAAATTAGATATTTAAATGAAGAATATCGATTTTAGTTTTATGTTGTAGGTACCTAATTTAAAAATACTATTCGTGGGTACTCGAAACTTTTCAAAAATGTTTAGGATTTTCTAACTCAAAATAATTTGCACATTTTCTAGATTTTAACGTATTTTGTCAAAATTTGAACTTTAATTGCTTATAAAAAAAAATTTGACTAGGTATTTTTAATATTTTTTAACGGTTATTATAACAATATATTGTGAGCTTTGAATTAATTTTTCAAGCTTTTTGACCCAACGGGCAACGAATAATATTTTATTGACATTTATAGGAAAAAAAACTAAAAATATTGAAAATGTCCGTAAACTGCTCAAAACAAGATGAAATATTTTGTCGTGTATAGAAAATGCTAAATGCTAATATAAACATTCATTGAAAATTTCGTGTATCTACGGTTATTTGTATTAGAGTTGGTGAGTTACACCAAAAACCAAAATCGATTTTGTCGAGAACCGATTTTGCGTAAAAATTACTGTTATACCTTTATTTCTGTTTTGTTTTTCCCTGGGCTTTTGAAAACTTTTGAGAATTTAAAATGTTTACCTACCCAATACACTAATTAGATTAACTTTCCCATCGCACTACTGCCCCAAACGGTGATGACAGACACAAAAAAAAACCTACATCATTGTAAAATCAATACATTTATCGCTCCGTTCATAATCTAAAATTACATCTAGTTGGTATAATAAGGCATTTAAAAATAACTAGTTATACCTATCACAAGACACAAACCCCACTTTAAGAATATATACAAATCGTAAAACAAAATATTTTATAAATATAATATAAAATTACACAATAAAATAAATAAGTGTTAATTCTTATAAAATAATATATTAATAAAATAAAATTTATCTAATTAACGATAATTTTTCTCCGAGGCTTTTTATTCCGAATACCGCTACAACTATAATAGACCTTCACGCAACTATCAAATCCTTAGCCGTTTGAATGATAAAAAATTAGTATCACCAGTGCAGAAGATGACGCAATTTCCATAATATGATGGTGACGTGAACATTCTCAAATATTCAGTGGATTGGCCAAAATAGGTGCCAGGTGGTACGTAATATATCCGAAAATATTTCATCAGAACCATATTCTAACAATATATTATCATAAGAAAAATATTTTACCCGAGCCGTAATTAATCCCAAAAATAATACATCAGAAATATATTTCGTCCGAATAATATGTTTAGGTAGGTACCGAAGTCCGAATGTAAAACAACATTAGGTCATCCGAAAATAATTTTGACATATAAGTAATGCATATTAATGCAGATTACAGTTAGTAAAAAATGTTGTTTTTGCAATAGAAAATTTGATAAGTTGATAATATGACCGAGTAATTTTTACTACATAAAATTTGTCACCTCCGTCTACATAATAGATATTGAACGTAAATAATAATGTGTATGTATATAGGTATTTGTATTTCGAATGTCGATAACTTAATCTAAACTGAGGCTGAGAACCACGTTTAGCCCATAATAATTAATAACCTAACCTATTATACTAGACGAGTGCAGAAAAATGACATCACTGTTGACGAAATGTATTATTCATCTATATTATAATATGACGACACCGTGAAATTTGAATTATATATTCATGGTGCGTGGTACTGTGGTGATACAAGTATGCAACTAGTAGGAGATGGTATTATAATTTAAAATTTATATTATATTATGTTGATAAATTATATGAAATGTTACGTTTCATATTATGATACTCCATTTGCCAGGTATACCCAACGCCTACGATTTAAGATACTATCTTAAGAGGACGCTACCCATTCGTTTAATGTCTCTGTCTTACAAGCGTATATGAATTGTCGTTCACTAGTTTCAATAATGTGCTGTTATTTTTTATATTAGTGAATTGACCTGTTATCACTTATCAGTCTATTAATACCAGCATTAATTAATTATCACTCATAATTATTAATATCGATAGAATTACAACAAAGGTATAACTATAAGCAGAAGACACTATATGAGACTTAAGGGAACGGCATACCTCCAGTTTGTGTGTTAAGACTTACAAATTGAGAATATCTATAGTGATAACCAGCATTTTTTTAAATACTCTCAAATTATAGCAAAAAATTACTCTGACGATTGTACCAATTTCTAAATTTTAGGACGACTCGTGTTAAGTTAGCTAAGTTAAGTTAGGGCGTTAAGCTTGCCATACATATTGTCTGTTGACTTTAACTCGAAAACGCTAACTACCAAATTCCTAGTTTACTCGCAAAATATTGATTACGATTTTAAGTCGATACACCAATATAGGTTGGCCGACTTTCGTATGTAATTGTAATCGTTGTTGACATAAATTTAAGTATGTAACACTTAAGTTTTTTCTTTTTTTTGGGGGGGAGGGTGGAGGATTTGAGTGATGCCATCGCTCCCATAGTTCTATGCCCCTCCCTTCTTTGTATCCACGACTTAATCTCTTCTATGGCTTGGCCGTTTGGGTGCCGGTTGGAGTGAAGTGAAAAGTCCAAATAGAAAACGCGTTTTAGTTTTTTAACTAAAAAATTCATACAACGATACCTACTGTTGAATTATAATAAATCGGTACTCAAGACAACCTGTTTGAATGAAATTTAATTACGAAATTATCAACATTCTTTCCTGTACCTACCTACTACGTAATTACACTCGTTAGCTGTTGTTACCGACGTTTCTCAAAATGCTCAAAACTTGTCCCTATATATTATGGTGTACACGGGTTGGCCACCCCTGGTCTAACCTAACTGATCGATGTTCAATAAAAATATTATTTATCATTCACTAGTCACTGCTCAGAGCCTCAGATTTCAGTAATCAGTATTATAGGTAGACTTACTATAATAGGTACCTCCGATTTAGTGTTTGAAGTTAGCAAATAATAGTTGTAGTTAGTATTAATAATTATATTTTTTTTATATGTATAAAATCGTGTTTGGTCACAACACACAAATCACGATTGACGGTATAGAAAAGAACAGAATGCAACAGTTGATCAATTCGCAGTTGTTATAATATTGAATTTATCTATTTTAAAGCATTTAAGTACTATTATATTGGACATTCAACATGGATACGGCAGGTATGAGTATTATATTTTTACAATAAATAATAATAATAAGCAAACAACATAATATAACTATATTGTACTAGGTATCAAACTATATTCCCCCCGAGCGTTATAATAGTTAAATATTTGAGTAGCAAAGTCAAATCATTATTGAACAATATTATGTGATATCGTTTCCGGCAGTATATTATACTATTTATTTTGTATATGACTATAATATTTATCGCTTACAAATTGATTGGTCAAGACGTCAAGTGGCCGCTATTCACTATATTCAGTATTCTCTATTTAATGCACTATTGTTTACGCGTCGCGTCCGCCGTCAGTCATCACTCGCTAGTCGCGTTTCGAAAATTAAACCTCTCGTATCTTATTTATTTATCGGATAAATAATAATAAATTGTTATTGAAATGATTCGGTACGTTTTTCGATTGTCGATCAAGGCTTAAAAATTAAAACGAACTGCGACTTGAGAGTAACTGTAGTGCCTACTCGGTTACTTTAATACGTGTGCCGTGTTATAGGTACACAAAACGTCCTGCAATCACAGCCCACACTCCACAGGCGTATAATATGAAATAAGTACCTATAATAACAATATAATACTATCACCGTTTGAAATGCATAGTTATAATATGTAGGTTTCATTGAAACTGATAAACCATTAATTACGTGTAGGTACAAAAATGTATTAGGAAATGTAAACAAATTAAGCACTACTCGTAGTTCAAACAAGTTTGCTTTGGCAATCCGGTATATTTTATCGCAAAAACTTATCGGCAACGTAAGTTTTTAGGTTAATAACGATTTTTATAAAAAACCAAACGAAATTATATCAGTATTCAAGTATAAAAACCATATAAAAAAAAAATGGCCAGGAAACGATTAAAAAGTAAGTATTTTAGCGTACTTGACAATAACTGTCACATAATGATAATGATAATAATATAAATAAATAAATAAATATAAATTTGTTGAATAATAATTATACATAGTTTATTCCCCGAGTTCCTTATGGCTGGGTCCTGGATATTATAATTTATCCTTATTTTTATATCTATTATTATTATTATGGCTGTGGTACTAATGTAAAATATATTACTAGATATTATTAAGATATTAATGTTATCTACAGAGTGATTATTTTAAACGTTAATCGGTGAGTATTCTAAACCACGGACGTGCTCTAAACACGTAAGCAACTAAAAAAATATAATACTATGGAATTTTTTAAATCAAAGACATTGAATTGTACTATGATTGTACCTCGGATGCTCGAATCTTTATTTGTTGTTTGTACACATAATTATCACTTTATTGTCTTTAATCTTTAACAATGATACAGTTTCTTCTTTAATCTATGGTATAGTAATCTTTATATGATTATTGTTTATTATTAGTTACCTTTCGGCTTTCAAAAATCAAAAGTTAACATTTCAACTTCGTATTAGGACATAGCTACATAGGTACATACCTACGGGGTGGGATCAAACATTGTTAGACTTGTGAAAATGTATGTAATTTTATGCACAATAATACAAATTAGTTACGAAATCGAAACAAATTTGATTAAAATGTCAAGAAATGTTTGCCGATTGCCGTCGAAGGGATCGTCCTGTATACACGGATAATATCTTATACTCTTATCATAACATCGTTTTTGTGTGGCGCCGCTCGGCGTTCGATTTTTTATTGGCAATGTCTCCTTGGCAACAGACTTAGGTTAGGTGAAGTTGCCTGTTGCTATATTCCATTGGCATTTGCTCTAAATATTTCTGTTGGGCGTCCGTTCTTCTCGGTCTTAGGAACTATCTAGGTATGCCATTTTAATAATGGATCGGTCTTTACTTTTTAAATTATTTTGTGCTGATTACTGTCTGTATTTTAAAACATGAAAATGTACACATCAAATATTGTCATATTGATAAATGTTTTATATTTATATAAATAAAACAGGCGTTACTATTATTTCAGTTACACCAGAGTTGGAGAACAATAGAATTGAGGAAGCGATAACATTAAATAATATGACGGAACAAAATCGTAACACGCAGTCACAAAATGTCAGCCATATTGGTGCATACTCGTCACTGTATACAATAAGTCAGGTAGTTACTTTTTAAGAAAACAGTTATTAATATTTAAACCTTTTGTTTTTACTATGATATTTTTATTTTAGATAGTTGGATTACTACTTATATTTTCTGTATTTTATTGGATTATCAATTTTCGAGGAGGATTTGGATTTGCTGAAGCCAAAATCATATTCAACTGGCACCCACTGTTTATGACAATTGGTTTTGTTTATTTATTTGCAAATTGTAAGTTTTAATTAACTTGAAAAAAGAAAAACTTATTTGTCTGGTTAAGTGTATGTGAACGATAACTGGCGGCTGGTATAATATATAATCAACAGTCAGTTCTTACCAACCCCGGTGAAGTGATCAGTCTCCATTAAGTGAATGTTAACAGTTAGGTTTTATTACCAACAGAATGCAATCAGTAATCTGACAGTCTGTTAAATATTAGACTAACTGCTGGTTTAAGTTACCGGACACTTACTGAGCATTGTAAGAACGGCACTTAGTGTATATAATTTTTCAAAAAACCATAGTAGGTACTGCCAAACAGGGTTACCTAGTTCTAAAGGCTGTGTCAAAAATTATAAATTACAAAATTATAACAGTGATAAAATTGAAATTATTAGTTAAACAATATCTGTTATTTCCTGTAAAATGTTGGTTAGTTTTACAAACTAAATGTTGTATTAGTTTTCTATAATGAACCTTATTCTTAAAATTATGATGTTTCACTCGCATGTGTTATCTATGACTTACTAATGCATAACAACAATTTATGTTAAGAATTCATTTTACTCTGTTGTTTTTAACATT